>JASDQU010103602.1:107376-128378 GCA_032191745.1 Picea mariana
TACCTCGCCCCTCCAAGCTAACCACCTTATCACCTTCCTATACCGCCCACATTCATTCCGACACCTGTCCTCCACTCACTCTCCCACTATCACATCTCCTCCTCTCACCACCCAACATGTGTCTCCCACTCCCACTTCATGTCACATCTAATGATATTGTCATGTCCTCCCTTGACCAATCACACCCCTCTATCTCCACGTCCTCTCCCCTGGCCACATCACCCCTGTGCCTTTACACCTCAACTCTCGCATACTTGCGCCCAAGCGTTCCCAGTCACCGCTCCACCAGTTGCATCATTTCGCATGGCCTCCGATCACTCGTTGTTTTGTGTCGGTTTGCATTGTTCATCTCGCCATCTCCCCATCGTCATCATCCACATTCGCCTGCCAGTGGTCCCTGCAAACGTTCAATGAATATCCAAGTGGCAGAGGTTCAGAGTGCGACTCACACGTTTCCAGGTGCTAAGTTGACTCAGGCCCCGTTCTGATCCTGATGAAGGCAGTTATAGATGAGGATGGTGGGTGAAACATTGTCTCCCACACATAAATGGAAAGCTCGAAAAGGACTGACATACTGTCTAAGCTCGCATCCGACAGAGAGTTGCATGCGCAGTCTGACAGAGAAGGTTCAGACGTAAGAGTTCGCGTATGACAAGAGACTGCATGCATAGTCTGCAGAATAGACTCAGAATGTAAAGCCTTCAATGCAGTGGCTCGATCACTCCTGAGGTGGTTGTGGTCACCCCTGAGTATAAAGATGAAATTTTGATATTTTGTTAGGGTCAATGGTTGAGCTAGGCTCTTATATTGTAAAGTTTTAATGAAGCTCTAGTTCTCCGGTTATGTATTTTGATTTGAGACTTCATGTTTAATGAAAGTCAACATCCTTTTCATCTTATTTTCCTTTGATACTGAAGTAGCCATGATTGAAGGATTCACATGGATTGTTTTAACTGTATTGTGATGTATGTTTGATTACAATCTCGTTTTAACGTTCTTCAGTTCCTGAAACTTTGAATCCAAAGAGGATCTTGTGTTTGAAGTTTTTCCTCCTTAGGTTGCTGGAAGACTTGATGTCCATAGCAGACCTCTACATTCTCCTCACCGGTTCTTCCTCCTACTCACCTTTACTACAACTTACTGACTAAAGTTGATCAAGACCTCAATTGCTTGAGCATGATGGTCCATTTTTCTGAGTTAAACGATGTTATCTTGAGTCTGCGCCTATTCGATCCCTTTAAATTCATTCATTGTGACATATAACTTGATGGGTACTGGGCTTACCTTCTCTACAATCAGAGGGTGACTTCTAGTGCTAACATAAGCCATCCCTCACTTCATGGCACATCACCATCCTTTATACTTGTAGTTTTCTAACGATTTACTGACTGCTTGAGGGTTGAAAAAACACTTACTGTTAGCCAACAATCTATTAGTTTATGAACAACACACAGTCCATATTTCTTAAATATACACACACAGTAGAAAGTTTCATTCTTTTCTTCAGTAAAAGTTTAACCAGACTCTTTAGGAAAGAGGTAAGATAGGGTGTGTCACCCTTAAAAGTCCTTTAAATATGGTTTTTACTCAACTCGTCTATGAGCCCAAGTAGGTCGAGTGTTGTAACCATGCTCTGATACCAACTTGTAACACACCCGACCCCTTAATATCTTTCTTGGGGACAGGGCATCAAAATTTTTCTCTCCTTAACATCTCGAATCCTCCGTTCGAGGTATTTATCCTCTTCTACTTATCCATAACGTTCTAATGATTGCTATTAGGCTCAAATCCAAGATTTGTGTTGAAATTTACGGCTGCCCAAAGTTCTTCGGGCGTTCATTGGTTGAGGGCCATGTGGCATCCACACAAATCCACCTCACACATATGGTCTCCAAGTTCCTTCATCCATGGTGGAAGTCCATCCATTGTATGCTCCCACAACTGGACTCAATCTTCATCTAACACGCAGGCATCTGACACGTTGGCCAACGGAAAATTCGGCACTTCAGCGCTTCGACATTGAATGCCTTCTTACTATCTACGCATGAGACCTTTCGGAGTCTCGAAGTCCTAGACTCCCGGAGTTCTGGTCACTTCACCAACCACTTTGGCTAGGAGGGCACGTACTAGGAACTCACACGTAGGAGGGGTCAGGGTGACACATGTCACGTTCAAATGTGTCTATAGGGTATGTGATACACACAAATCTAGGTGACACGTGGCACGTCGAACTGGGGTCCACATCACCCTGGGTGACTTCACTATGCCACGTCACTCCAGACTGACAGGCTTCTAACATCCATCAGTTCTCGTGGTTGAGATTCGATCATGTGGATCCATAGATCTACGACTCTTGTTACTTCGAGGATTCGGTGTTCGAGAGTTTTGCGATGCAATCTTCTCTTTTCTCCCAGGGTGCCCAGTCTACGAGCTAAAGGATCTAGTGCCACACATCCCTTGTATATCGACGAATGAGAGGGATCCCGAAGGATCCTTAGATCCATGATCCACATTACTTCATGACTCCGACCTTCGAGGATCTTGAGGTGAGTCTCCCCCTATTTCTCCAAGAGTGCTCAATGCTGAGATGTCTTTCTCGTAGATTTGAAGGCTAGGAAAGAACCTAAAGGATCCATTGATCTATGGTTCTGGTTACTTCGTGGCTCTGAACTTTGGGGTTTTTGGCTTTACTACCACTCCATTCTCCTTAAGCAGGACTTCGTCGAAGTACCATGTACAGGTCCCTCATCTTGGATGATTGAACGGTAGGTGGGGCTCCTAATGATCTTGGCAACGTGTTCTCCCTATACCAAGCAAGGAGGCCTGCCTGAGTACTTCCTCGGTCACTTATCACCCTCGTTTATAAAATTGTATCATAACCTTGATAGCCACATCCTGCGACCAGAACATGTTCATTTCTCAGTTCTTCCTCAAACTTGAGAGATTGGTCTCTCTTCTCTGCTTCTCTTTGCACCTCTTCCTCTGCCCACCACGCCTTCCTTTCTTTCCTTCCTCAGCAAGATTGTGTGTGGCCCGAATTCCCAATCCATGGTCAGGTCTAAAAGCCTTACAGATGGGCGCTCTTCCCCATACCCTCATTAACTCTTGAGGAGGTCTTCCCATCTACTAACTTGACTGTAATTCATTCTTGGGTCAGAGGATTGTTTTGGTCCCAAGCAATTAAATCCAGTAAGGTATTGGTTTGGTGGGGGTTATCTCAACCATTCCTGGTTCCCCTCACCATATCTTTCATAACATCTGTGGTCTATCTTGGCAAACCCCCCCTTTCAACAATCATGCAACACTTATCCATTTTCTATTAATAACAAAAATTACATTCATTGACCTTTTATACAAAGGTTCCTCAAATCAAACATTCACACATATCGAGTTTTCCATAGTCTCTTGGCCAATATATTTATATTTACAAACTGGGGGAAACATAGGTGTTACAGTCACCATGTTGCCAACAGGTTTGTGATGAAGTTGAGGAGGATTGGTAAGATGACTCACTTGCACCAAAATATCTAAGTGTTGAGATGAAGGAAGGCACGGATACACTCACTTAGGTATACTTGGAGGATGCAGAGGAAGTGGGAAGAGAATATCAATACCCCGTAATAATCGTGAAATTCTGTAGACGAGCGATGGGGATCTATGACTTTGAGCTTGATGCAGAATGAATTGAGAAGTTGGGTTGCTCAGTGAAGGAAGTTAGACTAGTCCCTAGGTAGTTGTGCACAAAACATAGATCAGACACATGGTTCGCTCAAAGCCTTGGTGATGGTCTCCAGGAGTACCTTATCTATTGAGAAATTTGGGAGGGGGCGTGCTGCCTAGGAAGCGGGCAATGTGACCTTGGGTGCCTTGGAGAAAGGTGTCGTGGTAGAAGTTGAAGGGAGAAGACTTGGTGAGTTGGAGGAAGGTTGCAATCTTTCTCTAGCACGACGAAGACAACAATTGTTGGGTTGCAAAG
This sequence comes from Picea mariana, assembly GCA_032191745.1. NCBI lineage: Eukaryota > Viridiplantae > Streptophyta > Pinopsida > Pinales > Pinaceae > Picea > Picea mariana. The sequence continues at coordinate 111,353 of JASDQU010103602.1, forward strand.
GGGACCAATCAACACAATTAAGCGTAGACAACAATTGGGTAGCTTGGCAACAATTGTGGAGCTAGGTTGAAGACTTGACAGATTTTGGGTGAAGGAGAAGAACTTTTCCTTGAGGTAGGAGTTGGATAAAGTGACAAAATTTGTGGACATAAACGACTTTGAGGATGTGGGGATATGCATACTCATAGATTGGACACGGCAAGTAGACTGATCACCTGACTAGTCTGAGATGTGGGAGATAGCTATGTGCAGAAACATGGACTTGATTTGGAGTATGGAGGTAATGATGGTCATGTAGAGTTCAACACTTATAATATTTGGCAGTCATCGCAGTAGAAAATGACATGTAGCATTGAGGACAAAGTTGCAGTTTTGCTCAGATCAGTGTGAAACATGGTGTGTGATCAGGGATGACAATTTGGTGCATTGGTCGATACAATGAAGTTGGGTGGAAGACATTCATTCTGTAGAAGAATTCGTCGAACTAAATTTGGGAAGATATTGTGCACGAGATAGACAAAGTGATATGACAAAGGGAAACTTGGGGTTTCCACTTAGCGGAATTCGGGGTTTCCATTTCAACATGAAACTTGGGGTTTCCAGCAACAGTTACGATGGAGGCATAAGTTCGGGCATAGGCTTGGAGGCAACATATTTCTGTGAAGGTTGTTGAGGGAAGAAACAAGTTGGACTGGGGGAGGATGTAAGGCTTGGGGCACCCAGTTCGAGCACGCACACTACCACCATAGACCAAAACAAATGAAATCAGGTAGGTAGGATGCTTGGTGCAAATGAGGAGAGGAAAGTCTTCTTTTAAGGGAGAGTTGGGGTTCCTTAGGCGCATGACGTGTCGAGCAATGAATCTACCCAAATATTCCTTACAACATAAGTTAGGTGCGGGTTTAACGAAGAACATGGGAAAAATATGGGCACTTCACTAAACGAAGAAACAATTGCATCACCGAAAGAATGGGTTGACTGGAACGAAAGGGGCATCGATTGAATGGTTCGAGGAACAAGGCTCTCGGTCCAACCAAAAAATGAAGGAAAACTTGTAGTGGGTGAGCTAGGTCACCTTGGGTGCCCAATGCGCCAAGGGGAGCTTGACCAAGGTGCCGTGCAACATACATTTAGCCATCGATTGGTTGACAATCGGTCATGAGCATGACTTGGGCGCCCAAGCAAAAAAAACGAGTTGGATGGAAGACAGGAGGGCACGCCTAGGTGAGTCATATGAATCACCTAAGGGATGCACACACCTTAGATGAAGGTCAACCAAGTGTTATGTGGACAAACTCCCAAACAATGGGTCGGCTCCAAGGGATAAAGATGCACCAGTTCATAGGTTGGGCACCTATGTATGCATGAAGGAGACGACCATTTGGGGGAAGGTGAAGTAAAATGAGTTTTGAACCAAGGAAGGGGGATGGAATAGCTAAGGAAAGGGCTGCAGGTGCCGCGGAGATGAAGCATGAAGGGGAGGTGACTTGCTTTGGTTTTTGACGGTGGTAACGAAGGAAGGGCGCATGGTGACTCAACAGAAGAGGGTCTTTGTGTTTTCGCACATGTTATTGTTGATGTAAACTGAACAAAATATCCTTGTTATCTTTCTTTGTGTGGCACGAGCTACAAGCTCGACACATTGTTGATCTTGTAATAAAAATCGAGTATTACGCCGGTTTGGCCACCCACTTTGCATATTCATTTTCATTGTGTATGAATGCATTCTATTACTTGTTAATGTTATAAGTACAAATGCAAACATAAACTGTTAAGTAATAAACAAATCTAAGAGTAAGGCGTAGTCTGGGCCAAGTAAATCGGTGTGGTCTTGCTACCGAGTTGAAAAGTTGCGGTGCCGCATGTTGTTGGAGACAGTGGATGTTTCTGCCATTCGCACGAGCTCTCCACTGGTGTGACAATACCTCTTCCAACGATGGAGAGTCTAGTGTGTCGTAGAGTGCTAGTTATGTTTTGGATTAATAGATGGGATTGCAACACGTGAAAATTTTCCTCATCTGATTATGGAGGATGTAGTGAGAATTTAAATCTGGACAACAAAAACAAACTAGACAACACCACAACACATCAACCCTAAGAGGAGGAGGAGGCAAGGGAATGAACAAGGTATAGGAGATTCAAACTCAACTCGATTCAAATGATGCAACTCTACATTGTTTCAATATCTCTTCCATCCAAAGCCAATGCCAATTCCCACTATTGACAACACTACCGGTTGATATCTCGGACAATGTCGGTTGATCTCTCATACATTTTTAGTTCTGTTTTGGACAGAGAGATGATATTGTATCATGTGAAAATATTCATCATCCATTGGAGGAGGATGTGGTGAGCATTTACATCTATAGTCTAGACAATAAAAACACAATCCAATGTCATCCCACCATGATTAAAGAAAAATTACCATCCATTTTTATCTTGATTCACTTGTCCAAGGGACATAGACATGATTAGATTTAAGATGAGGTGAAATACTCTTCTTTCCATCACTATGAAATGGAGGATTGAAGATATAATCTAAGGGAATTTGGGTGCAAAAAGGTACGGGTGAAAGTTATTCAATATCTAAGAGGTACAACATGTTATTGATGGTTATAGGTGGTGTGTAGAATTCCAACATGAACTAAATGTTGATGGTAATTGACAACTCCATCAAGGAAGGCAACAATATAAGGAACACATTCTCTTCCTTCCTTCACTATAAAAGGGAATATTAAAAGGAATCGAGGGTGCACAGAGAGATGAGTGGAAGTAATTAAACACCTAAGAGTTATGACACATTATTGATGGTGGAAGGTGGTGTGTGGAATTCCAACTATAGGATTGGTGTTAATGGCCATTGATGACTCAATCAACGAAGGCAACAAGCGAGGTTCACTAGGCATCCCTGTGTGTTCTAATTTCCATCATCTCAACTTTTTTTTTCTCCTCATTCATTGTTGTGTCATTTTAGTGCCCATCTACAAGGTGTGGAAGGTGTGGAAGGAATATATTTCATCCTCATTCACAAATCTCCTCCTTCCTTGAGACCACTTCTATGAACCTCCACGGAGAATTCATAGGGACAAGAGAAGCACACATGCCATGCATAATAATATATAATAATAATGGCAAGTAAAGTGTGTTGGGGTATAGAGGAAAAGCTACAAATACTAATACCATGAGGTGGTGCACTGCAAAGGGAGCTTAATCATTATGTATGGGTGTGCACATAATCTTAGAAGTATTTTAGGCTCAAGTTGCAAGGGTTGATCACATGAAACACAACCTCTATTAATTTGTGTAAAGGGCACCCCAAGCACCATGCTTGTGCGCACTATACAAAGGGTGAGAATGGGGGGAATCTCAAGATAGGAGGAGGTTGGAAGGAGGTGTCTTCATTTTCGAAGAAAACACATTTCAGATGTATAAAAAAATGTCATGGGGAGATTTGATGCATGGATTAAAGACCCCTTAAAGAAGACAAGGAATTGGCTCAACACTTTTGACACTACAAAAGAGGCAACCATGGAATCCCTATCATTTATGTTACATTGGAGAGAGTGGTAGGAAACATCCAAAACCATCTTGATGGACTCCATATCAAGACCATCTATAGTGTTTGTGATTTGAGGATGCACGAGAATGTGAGATGAACGACAAATGATTTTTCTTAAGGGTGTTTATTGGTTCACAGAAGATACACTCCATGTTGAAAGAGGCTTAAGCAATGTGCCCAGAAGGTTAGGGTGCCGAAAATCAAATCAAGTAGGAAAGAGATGGAAATGATGTTATGAAAGAGATGGAAGGTTAGGGTGTTGACTATTGCACCCATTCCATCCAATGCCAATGCCAATTCATGCTTTTATAAGCACTTCTTGTTGATCTCTTAGAGAGTTCTAGTGCTACTTTTGATGGACGAATAACATTGCATGATGCATAAAGATTCCTCATCCGACAGAGTATGCAATGAACTTATACATTTAAACACCAAAAAAACAATCCATGTCATCCAAATATGGTAAAGGAAAAAACATAATCGATGTCACCATGGTTTACTCATCCAAGGATGTAGAAGCAATTATATTTAAAATAAAAGCCAAAAAGCCTCTTCCTTCCATAATCTCCACTAAAATAAATGGTGTGCATTTTTTAAATTTATTTGAATAAATATAGAGGACGAGATGACATGGAATCTTTGATTTCTTAGAAATATTTTATGATGCCAACATTCTATTTTGTTGGGGGATGCAAGAGCATTAGAGGTGCTCTAAACATACCAATTTTGAGAATATTAATGATAGCATGATCGTGCAAACTAAGAATGGTTTGGAGTCCAAGGAAAATGAGAAGTGTGAGAGGATCACTGAAAGATAGCTCAAAGAATGATGAATTCAAAGGGTATGAGAATAGTTTTAGAGAGAGAAGGCCCAAAATATATTGAGTATAGAGAATACAAGGAGACTTTGGCATATTGATAGGATGTTAACATGGAAGATGTACACATCAAGGATAACATCACTTTGGAGGTCACCACATAAGCACTAAGGCATTAATCTGAGATAAGTCAAAGTATGGGTTGTGATAAGCATTAGGGATCATTGGACCGAAGAGGTTACAATAGATGTGGAATGCATGGTGAATTTCATCGAAATAGAGGGATCATTGAGATGATGAGAAGGGGCGTAGGGAATTTCATAGATTCACAAGGCAATGATAATTAAATGAATGATTTCCAATGTAGATTGGGACCTAAGAGGATGTGGTAGTGGTAAAGGGTTTACAAAGATAAGAGATATGAAAAAACATGAATAGAGGCCAAAAGAAAATGGTGAATGGAAAACACAAGACACATGGCAAAAAAGGATTGGAGTTTGGGAGTTTTAGAGAGTTCATGGAGGAAACATACAAAAACTTCCCAAAATTTACCAGATCGGAAAGTAGATGAGATGGAAGTGAAACATTAATCCCCATGGTACGATGGTCTCAATAACATCAAGGATGTAGTGTGTTTGATTAGAGAATGTTATTAGAGGATGAAAAGAGGGGGAGCATTGCAATGATAAACACATGGATGGGGAGCATCAGACAAGGTAGTGACACAAATGAAGATACACAGGTGAGAAGATGGACCATTTTGAGCAATTATAGAATGGGATGGTAGAAGTTGGGAAGCGAACGATTATGAGACATTGTTACAAGTAAGAAAATTTAAATAAAAAGAGATAGAAGTTGACAAGAACGAGATTAGGGAATGACCTTAGATCCTTTGCAAGATACCATGGCCTTTGACCTGGCACATAGAGTTGTAGTAGTGAGAATTGGAGCCAACAATGAGTGTAGAAGATTGGAAGATAGTTATAACTAAACATAATTTGAGTGGTTGAATTTAAAGGATGGGTGTCTGACTTATGTAATTTGTATTTGTATTGTTGTAAATGTGTTTTTCTTTGTATGTATTCTTATGAATGTCTTGACTATTACATGAGAGTGAAGAGAGTTATATTGTGTGCTTGAGCAATTTGGTTATTGTGTTAACCTTTGAATGTAGGTTATATTGTTAAAAGAGGGGTAGTCCCACAGTCCCATGGTTGAAAATTTGTTGTAAAGACCATCCAATAGTACTTTAAGATAAACATTAATACCTCAAAGGTTGTGAAGGTGAGTTGCAAGGAAGAAGTGTTAGTATGAGTTTGTTTGTTGTTAATTGGGTTGGTATGAGTTTTGTCTCTACCATGCTCCACTACATCAAGTGGTATTAGCACTGGTAGCAACTATGGGACAAGGAAGACGAGAAGTTGAAGAACAAGATGTAGAAAGAGGAGAGTGTTGCTAAGAGAATGAAGATGAGGAAGGTGCCAGAAAATTGAAGAAGATGATAGAAATCATAAAAGAGTGAAAACTATAGAAAAAAATGAGTGAACAATGTTGAGTTAGTGAAGACTCTCAAAAGGAAGATCAGTTTAGATGGCTCTAATAATTGTGTAATGGGTAACTGTTATAAGAGTGAGTGACAACTCTAGTACAAACTCTATTGGGTGGATTGCATGGAGATTACCTTGGTGAGTAGAAAGCTAGGTAAAAGTGATGATCCTAAAAGAGGATGGGTACACTACAACAAAACAGGCAATTAGCGTCAAAATTTAGTGTATTTTAGTTCATGAATTGGACACCTTTTCCAGCGCAAAACTTGACGCAATATGGAATTTTTATAATTGTGCTAGATTTAGCATCGGGAAAATAGCTCCAGGTTTAGCACCAAGAATAGCGCCAGAATTAGTGCTAGGTGTTGCTTCCATTTTTGCTTCTGATATGCCTTCCAATTTTGCTTCCATTTTTGCGTTTGGTTTGGCTTCCGGTTTTACGTCCATTTTTGCGTCTGATATGGCTTTGAATTTTTCTTCCATTTTGGCACTAGGAACAACACCAGGTTTAGCGCCAGGTGTTGCTTCTAGTTTTTCTTCTGATATGCCTTCCAATTTTTCTTCCATTTTGGCTTCTGGTTTGGCTTCCAGTTTTACATCCAGTTTTGCTTCTGATATGGCTTCCAATTTTACTTCTAGTTTGGCTTCTGGTCTGGCTTCCAGTTTTACATCTAGTTTTGCTTCCAGTTTTGCTTCAGGTTTGGCTTCCAGTTTTGCTTTCAGTTTGGCTTCCAATTTTGCTTCCAATTTGGATTCCATTGTTGCTTCCAAAAATGCTTCTTGTTTTGCTTATAGTTATTAATTTAATATGTTTTATTTCAATTTAATTAGTTAAATATATCATGTCTCTTAAATAATTTATATGATTATACAGTAAGTCATATAAATGCATTTGAAATATTTTATAGGATAACATTTATAAAGAATTTTTATGAAAACAAACAACCATACAAATTAGCAACATTATACTTATTAAATCTCCATCAAAACATAATCTACAACATCCATTATATATAAAATAACAAGATAATTATTATAACATGATCATCATCTATAATTAAAACAAGTGAGTCAAATATCTATAATTTAAGTGAATTTGACAACATCCATCATGAGCAGTAAATCAAAAACATCATACGTAATAAATATGCATCCAAAAATCATCAACCATTGTCAATATTAATAAGATCATCATCATATATAACTAAAACAAGTGAAAGTCAAATATGCCAGTAGATCAATAACATTTGAAAATGATACATGTCCAACAGTCGACATAAGTCAAAATGATACATCATGTACAAATGATAGAAATAAAAATGATAAATTATGTAAGACAAAATGATACAATTCAATGTGATACGTCATGTACAAATGATATAAGTCAACATGATACATGTCAAAATGATACAACTCGATAATATGGTACTGGAGGCCGTGAAAATGATACATATGATAGTAACCATGAAAATAGGCATTATAACAATATATCAAAAAATGATCCATGATGCAGTCTATATGATCATGAATGTCACTGGTTGCTACCAGCAACTACCTCAACATCATCATCACCATCATGATCATCATTTGCATCAACATCATTTTCATTTGTATCTGTGTCATCATGAGAATCATATACCATCTCAGCATCGGACGCAACGTCATGATCTGGATCTATTTGATGAGGATGATCCAGATCTTTTGGAAGATCCTTGTTCTGCAAAAATAAACATTTAGAATGAAAAGTTGTTATTTATTTCATGCAATAATTAATTTCTCTGTTATATATCTAATATTACAACATATGAAATGAAACAATAATCATATTACATCATATCAAAGTCCACATACGATAATAAAATTTCAAATAAGTTACAGCTAAGATGTCATTCCAATGATGTAAAACATTCAACAATTCTAATAAACGTTAGTAAAGATCATAAAAAAATGCCATGCCTAGCCTTGCTATGCCTTGCCTTGACAAACCATGCCTTGCCTTTCCTTCACATGCCATGCCTTGCCTTGCCATGCCATGTCTTGCCTTGCCATGCCATGCCTTGCCTTGACATGCCTTTCCTTGACTTGACATGCCATTACCTTGCCTTGACATTCCATACCTTGCCTTGCCTTGACATGCCATGCCATGCCTTGCCTTGCCTTGACATGCCATGCCTTGCCTTAACTTGACATGCCATTCCTTGCCTTGACATTCCATGCCTTACCTTGACAAGCCATGCTTTGCCTTGACAAGCCATGCTTTGCCTTGACATGTATTTCCTTGCCTTGCCTTGACATGACATGCCTTGCTTTGACTTGACATGTCATTTCCTTGCCTTGACATGCCATGCCTTGCCTTGCCTTGACATTCCATGCCTTACTTTGACATGCCATGCCTAACCTTGCCATGCCTTGCCTTGACATCCCATGCTTTTCCATGTGTTGTCGTGTCTTACCATGACTTTCCTTTCCTTGCTTGCCTTGCCTTAACATGCCATGCCTTGCCTTGCCATACCTTGCCCTGACATGACTTGCCTTGCCTTGACATGCCTTGCTTTGCCTTGACATGTCTTGCCTTGCCTTGACATGCCTTGCTTTGCCTTGACATGTCTTGCCTTGCCTTGACATGCCATGCCTTGCCTTGCCTTGACATGCCATGCCTTGCCTTGCCATGCCATGCCTTACCTTGACATGCCTTTCTTTGCCTTGACATGCCTTTTCTTGACATGCAATTGCCTTTACTTGACATGCCATGCCATGCCTTGCCTTGACATTCCAGACCTAGCCTTGCAATTCCTTGCCTTGACAAGCCATGCCTAGCCTTGATATGTCTTGCCTTTCCTTGACATGCCATGCCTTGTCTTGCCTTGACATGCCATGCCTTGTCTTGCCATATCATGCCATGCTTTGCCTTGAAATGCCTTTCCTTGACATGCCATGTTTTGCCTTGCCTTGACATGCCATGCCTTGCCTTGACATGTCATTCCTTGCCTTGACAAGCCATGCCTTTCCTTGGCATGTATTTCTTTGACATGCCTTGCCTTGCCATGCGTTGCCTTGACATTCCTTGTCTTGCCATGCCTTGCCCTGACATGCCTTACCTTGCCTTGATATGTCTTGCCTTGCCTTGACATTCCATGCCTTGCCTTGCCTTCATATGCCATGCCTTGCCTTCACATGTCTTGCATTGCCTTGACATGCCATGCTTTTGCCATGCGTTGTCATGCCTTACCATAACTTGCCTTGCAATGCCTTCATTTGCCATGCATTCCCTTGCCTTGCCATGCCTTGCCTTGACATGCCATGCCTTGCCCTAACATGCCTTGCCTTGCATTGACATGGTTTGGCTCGACATGCCATACCTTGCCTTGACATGCCATGCCTAGCCTTGAAATGACATGCATTTCCTTTCCTTGACATGCCATGCCTTGCCTTGCCTAGCCTTGAAATGTCATGCATTTCCTTTCCTTGACATGCCATGCCTTGCCATGCTCCTTACCTTGACATGCCATACCTTGCCTTGGCATTTCCATGCATTGCCTTGACATTCCTTGCCTTGACTTGACATGCCATTTCCTTGACTTGACATGTCATGCCTTGCCTTTACATGTCTTGTCTTGCCTTGACATGCCATGCCATGCCTTGCCTTGCCTTGACATGCCATGCCTAGCCTTGCCATGCCTTGCTTTGACATGCCGTGCCTAACCTTGCCATGCATTGTCTTGCCTTGACATATCATCCCTTTCCTTGACATGCATGCATTGCCTTACCTTGACATGCCATACCTTGCCTTGACATTGCCATGCCTTGCCTTGACATGCCTTGCCTTGCCTTGACTTAACATGCCATTTCCTTACCTTGACATGACATGCCTTGCCTTGACATGTCTTTTCTTTCCTTGACATGCCATGCCTCGCCTTTCCTTAACATGCCATGCCTTGCCTTGACATGCCATGCCTAGCCTTGCCATGCCTAGCCTTGCCATGCATTGCCTTGACATGTCTTGCCTTTCCTTGACATGCCATGCGTTGCCTTGCCTTGACATGCCATGCCTTGCCATGCATTGTTGTACCTTGACATGCCATACCTTGCCTTGGCATGCCTTGTCGTGCCTTGTTCTCCCCGCTTGTGCACACTTAGCGGCTTTGCAACAGGGTTAGGAAATCCATGGTTATGTTATTAAAAGTGGGTTTCAGTCTAATGCGCATGTTGCAATATGTGTTAAATATGTATGTGAAATGTGGGGATTATAGAGGATTCTTTCCCAGTGTTTGAGGAAATGCCTTGGAGAAATTCGGTTATGTGGAATGCGATAATTGCGCGATATGCACAGAATGGGAAGTCAGAGGAAACATTGGAGCTGTTTTAGCAGACCTATCATTCTATCAACATGTTTCCAATTGGCATGTTTAGAAAAGGGCAGACAGATCTATGATAAATTGCTTGTGAGTGGATTTGAATTGGATGTCACAGTTAAGAGTGCCCTTGTAGCAATGTATGCTATATATGGGAATATAGATGATGCACACAATTTTTTTTTTTCGATGAAATGTCTGAAAGGGATGTGAATTCGTGAACATCAATAATTGCAGGGTATGCACAAAATTCAGATGGCAAGGAAGCTTTGCAACTTTGCTGCGAAATAAGGTTGTCCAGGGTGGTACTTTGAATTGAGGTTGATGTGGTGGAATTTAACGATTTCTGGTAAAAATGGACCTCTATAGTTTTGTACTACAGGAATTCATGGCGTTTTGAATCTCTTTATCAACTACCCATTTCTCAATTCTTGTCCAAGTTTAAAATAAATTTGAAGTTCTGAATGCAAAAAAGGAGGAAACGATCAACGCATGGATGACCCAAAACAGGGACGACGAGGAGAAGATTCGCATGAAAGTAATGGGCATCGCTGATGAATTTTCCATACTTGAGATCGGAGGATACACCATCCACGTGATTATACCCTATGCTTTTCACGATCCTCCTTCCGCATGCTCAGATAGCTTGATTTCTGATTCTATTTTGATGCCCATAACTTCAGAAGAACAAGTATATGGGCGCTTGAATGAAACTCTTCTGGCCCTAAATGAGAAGCTAGAACGAGTAAGAGTTGGGCCTGATTGTCTAAACAGAGTACTTGACCAAATACTGCGAGTATTTGGGTACTACAAATGCAGGAAGCCTAAAAATCAAAGAAATAGAAGTGAACAAGCTGAGCATCTAAAGCTGGTATCCTACCTAAGCAATTAAGCTGAAGCTGCCCGACAACGATGTGAAAAGGAGCCTTCAACTGTAGAGAGCATATTACCATGGTTTCTGTTTTGGTGAACCCATGTTTTGCAACTGTTCAAGTGGAAATGAAAATAAAGAAGATAATGGGTTCTGACAATGTCACTAGAGCTCTAGGATTCTGTCTTGATGGTCCTATGATAATTGAGCTGAGATTCAACCATCTTTCAGGAAAAGAGGTTTCTGTGGATCCCTTCGGTCTATCAAAGTTTCAGTGAAGCAGATCTTGAATCATGTTCAAAAGGCTGAAGCTTCAATGCGAAAGGTGATGGATGGACTAGATGATGAAAGATTGAGGAATGCTATTGGCAAATGCTGCCGTACTAGAATTTATCAGTATGGACTTCAGATCTTAGTGCCAGAATTGGTGAAGAAAATTTTCTATAATTGTTCTACAAGTGAAAATAGGGTTGATCGGGATGTAGAGTCAAATAACACTCTGGTTGGCCTTTTGACATTCCTAGGAACTCATTTGAAGCACCTGAGGAAATGGTGTGTCGTTTGTAGGAAGGACCTTCCACCTAAGTCACAGAGTTCGCCGAACCTAAAGCTTGAGGTTCGAAATTCAGCAAATCTCAAAGTTTTTTGAACCTAATGTCGAACCTAAACGAACTCGAATATTTGCTCGAATTTGAACCTTAGGATGAATTTGAAGGAGAATTTTATTGAGGTTTGGGATGAGGTTTCATTAGGGTTCAATATATATAGCCAAACCTCATCCGAACCTTATTGGAAAATTCGAACCCGAATCGAACCTAATTGTTGTTGAACCCGAACTCGAACCCGAACCATGTGACTTAGCCTTCCACCATTCTCTCAGTTGTGGTAGATGCAGAATTATGCCTATAAGGTTTGAAGAGTTAGGTATTAATAATTATAGCATCAGTACTGCAAGAACTGCAAAATCCAAAGTTGAATGAGTTTGAAGTATCCCTTGCTACAAACACAAAAACAAGCCACAATGATGTTTTTGAACTATATCCATCCTTTTTGTTAAAAACTTGGGAAATTAGGAAGCACTCTGGATTTTTCAGCAACTATATGTCTAGTGGAAGCATATGATGTCTAGAACCAAGCGATTCAATAGAATCTAGAACCTTAAGAGGAATTGACAATGCGGGGAAGGACCTATGTGGATAATACAAATTTGCAATTCTTGTCCTCTTGAATAAATTCATTTCCCTCAGTTGTAGAGATGCAAGACTATACTAGTGAACTTGAATTGATGTTAAAGATAGGTGCATCATGGCTTAAACACCCATGTAGTTCTCGTAATTTCAATGGGAATAAGTTCTTTGAAGACGATCATGCTGAAAATATATGGCTTCCATACAATATCCTTAGATATGTGTTGTTTACAAACATGTTGTCAATGAATGTCCTTCTAGAAAATATCAAGTTGAATGTGCTGAGTTCTCTCCACCAGTTTGTAGTATTTTATAACTCCAAGAGGTAGCAGTACTTCGATCATCGAAGGGTGATAGAAGGATCCATCTTTGCATTCCATGTAAGTCATGCATGTAACTGACACTCTATCATAAGGGTTTCTTAATGAGAAATGACTACAGTTTATTAACAAGTGTTTAACACAAAATAACAGAGATACAGTAAATTGGTTTTCTATTCAATAAGGAAATAAGCTAAAACTGTAAAATGCAGCGGAAAACAAGCTTGCTGGAATGGTGGCGGCTTATCTTTGAGAAGAGATGTGACGGATGTGCTCATTCGCAAGAATATGATTACAATGAGGCTCTGAAGGCCTTTTTACAATAAACAGGAATGTCAAAAACCCTAGACATTCAAAAACCTAACCCTAGGAGATGAAGCGCCAAAAGTCATGTGGGCCCCGTTTGGGTAAGTTAGTACATCGACTTCCTGGGGTCAAACTTTTGCATATGATCTCTGTTTTAGGCGCATGATAGTCCATTGAAAAGATATCGTCAAAGAGATTCATTTTGGAGGCAATATAGAAGGAGCTTCTATATTTCTCCCCGTTTTCCCAAAAAACGTCGTTTAGGGCCTCAAAACGGCTCCGGAAGTGAAAAACTGCTAAAAATAGTAATTTTTCAAAATTGCCAGAAAATTGTTTTGAGCCAGTTGGAAAAGGTAGGTGGCCACCGATAACCACATGGATCAATCCTCCCTCCTTAGGAAGAAATTCTCTCCATTGCGTTGAGTTCCCTCATCACATGAGGGAATTTCTGCTGAATTTGGCCCCAGGTGAGCCACTTGCCTTGGTGCAGGCGCTGCCTTGCTTTGACGACTCGATAAACATGGATCCTTTGTTGTCGAGTGCCCTTGATCTGTGTGTCCACAATCTAATCATTGGATGCCTGCTGTATGCAATCGGGTTTGAGCTCTGTTGGTGTCAGTTGTTCTGCTACTTCTGAGGTGTCCAATAATGGTGGGAAATAAGGGCGAAGGAGATCCACGTTGAACACTGGGTGCAGGCCAAGGAAAGAAGGAATGTTGAGCTCAAAAGCATTATCCCCCACGTCCTTGGTGAAGGTGTATGACCCATAACGAAGTGGGAGAATATTTTGATGGGTTCCTATAAGGCGTTCTTTCTGCAAGTGCAACCAAACTTTGTCGCCCACCTGAAACTAATGTGGCACCCGATGTTAATCATGGCGCTACTTGTACTTGTCATTGGAATTTTGTAAGATATCTTGAACCTATTGGCGGATGTGTTGGATCCACTCAATGAACTGGGTGGCTTTGTCAGCTTCAGATAGAGCAGGAAATGAGTCAGTCGAGGTAACCACAAGGGGAAGTGCAACATCTATGGGACCCAATGGTTGGAATCCCAACCCCACCTGAAAGGAGTTGTGGCCGGTTGAGCTATGCAGGGATCAGTTGTAGCTATGCTGGACATTGGGAAGGATCTCATCCCATGTGCGAGGGTTCTTTGAATTATACATGTGAAGGATATGCACAATCATTCGATTTACGACCTCGGTTTGGCCATCTGTCTGGGGGTGGAAGGCCGTGGATTTGGTGAGCTTGGTGTCCAGCAATGACCAGAGGCTCGACCAGAATGTCCTGAGAAATCGACTATCATGATCTGAGACAATGGTTTGTGGGATTCCAAAATGTACGCAGATTCGTTTAAAGAAGAGCTTGGCACCGRCCTCTACTGTGATGCTCTTCTTGTAGGCAACTAGGATTGCCATCTTGGAAAAGCGATCAACAACCACATAAACATAGTCATTTCCTCGCTTGGTGGACAGGAGACCCGACATGTAGTCCATTGAGATGGATTCCCATGGATTGTTAGGAGTAGGAAGAGGGGTGTACAAGCCCTGTTTTTTAGTGGTCGGTTTGGAAATAGCGGAGGCATTGCAGGACTCGATATACTTGCTGACCTCCTGTCGAAGTTTCGGCCAGTAGAAATGTTTTTGTAGCATCGCCACTGTCTTTTCGATGCCAAAGTATCCTGCCACCCGACTGTAGTGGGATTACCAGATCAACTTTTGCTCGCTTGATGGAACACATATATGGCCCAGACGACACAACAACCCATCCTGAAGATGGAAATTATCGACAACTTCTTTTTCACCCAACATTTGGTAAGTGGTGGCGAAGTCCAGGTCTGTCTCATAAAGTTGGGGCCATCCAGAGGTCTCATGGACGCAAGAGTCTAGCATCGTGGTGAGTGCCGCGACTGGCGGTATGCTGAGGCAATCAACGATGTGGTTGGTGCTTCCTGTTTTATACTTGATGTTGAGGTGAAATTGCTGCAAGTATGTGGACCACTTTTGATGGCAGTGATTCTGCAATTTTCCTTGTGTCTGCATGAATTGCAGTGGCTTATGATTAGTGTGGATGACTGTCTCCTTCCCAAGAATGTAATGTCTCCACTGGCGACAGAATTGCACAATGGAGTTCAGTTCTTTGTCATAAGTAGGGTACTTACAAACAACATCTAATAGTGTCTCACTATGATAGGCCACGGGGTGGTCGTGCTGAGTGAGAACGATGCCCACAACATAGTCTGAAGCATCTGTCTCGATCTCAAAGGGTTGTTGCAGGTCTGGTAGTGAAAGTATTGGGGCTGAGCACAAGCGTTGCTTCAATTCATTGAATTCTTTTTGTTGGGACCGACCCCATGCAAATTTCTCCTTACCACCATCCCTGGTTATTTGGCTGAGGGTCCATGCAATATGGGAGAATCCCAACACGAACCTGTGGTAGAAATTGGCAAGGACCAAGAAGATTCGAAGCTCAGTGAGTTTGGTGGGGGATGGTCAGTCACGAATGACTTGGATCTTGGCTGGATCCACATGTAGGCCATGCTGATCAATGATGTAGCCCAGGTAATGGACCTTGTCCATGCCGAAGGAGCATTTTTCCAAGTTGGCGTATAGATTGTGTTGTCGCAGGGTGTGTAGAACCTACTGAATATACTGCAAGTGTTCAACGCAAGTCTTGTTGTAAATGAGAATGTCATCCAAATACACCACTACAAAAGTATTGGTGAATGGTTGCAGGATATCGTCCATCATCCTCATGAAAGTGGCTGGAGCATTTGTCAATCCAAAGGGCATGACCAACCATTCAAAAAGGCCTTCTTTTGACTTGAAGACAGTCTTCCATACATCTGTCAGTTCTATCGGGACCTGGTGGTTGCCAGATTTCAGATCAATCTTACTAAAGTATTTGGCCCCCATGAATTGATCAAGGAGGTCGTCGATTCGGGGAATTAGGTACCTGTTTTTTACTGTGATTTTATTCAGAACCTGGTAATCAATGCAGAGTCGCCAGGTTCCATATTTCTTTTGTACCAACATGATTGGGATTGTTATTGCACAGTTTGTAGGATAGGGTTATCAACTTGGAAGTAAGGCTTAAACTGGCGTAACAGGAGCTTCCCCACCCACTCTCACCTCGATGGGGAGCTCTTTCTATTCAGGGTGGCTAATCCCAAGGGAGACGTCCCTAGTAATCTGGGGTTCTGAAGGAAAAAGATCAGGGTGTAAAGCTCAAAGGTTAAGGTAGGCTTTCCCTTCACAGATTACTGCCAAAGAATAGTCAAAGAAGAGATATTTCACTGAAAGAGCACCTGTTTGCGAGACAAGGCAAATGGAACTAAAATATGCATACAATGATTAGTACTTCAAAATATCAATGACTATCTTTAACACATATATGATCAAATGATAAAATGTAACTATTGACGAAGTCAATGATTTCTAAACAAAGACAATAGCTTGTAATACTTCTTCCTCAATAAATACAAGTGATGGAGCATTCAATGTATAAAGTCAAATCTATGTATTATCACAATGCAATAAATATGCTCATATATAAATATTGTTGCTGCGTCACTATGCAATTCAAAGGTGACGTCAGCCCTAGTCTATGCTAGTTTTGGTAGACAATGAGAAGGACGTTTTGCAAATTAAGCCTATGAAGATGATCAACAACTCAAAGCCTATCAAAGGGTGACAATACCGCAACGTTTTAAGTCAAACAAGAGTTTAAACAGGTATGACGTCACCTTAGGGTTAGGGTTAGGTTAGCTAGACAACAAAGTGAACGTTTTACTTTTTGAGCCAATGAAATCACTCAACACTTATATGTCTATCAATGGATGAGTCAGCCGCAAGTTTTAGACCAAACAAAGGTTCAAATAGGGCAAGACGTCATCAACAATTAGGGTTAGTAAAGTCACTAGGGTTAGTTAGGGTTTCAATTTAAGAGTTTGAAGAAGGTTGTTTCTAACACTAAGATCTCAACGTTTTAGGTTTAGACTAGTGCCTTGGGTTAATGGAGTCAAAGAGAGAGACTAATGGCTTGGAAAGATCTAAACCTAAGGA
>JASDQU010103602.1:160012-183327 GCA_032191745.1 Picea mariana
CACGTGTCAATTTCTGAGCCAAATTTTGATTCATGCAAGCAGAATGTCATGTATGGTTTATTAAGGGCTTAGTCACTAATGAATTTCTGCTACAGGATGAGTTTCTTCAATAGGGGCAGTCATGGCAGAAATAACAGACGTCGAGGAAATTGGAATAGAGGGCCTAGAAGGCTTATATTTTCCATTTATTTTGATGTTGATCCCCAGGAATTGAAACAATTGTTCCAATATAGGTTCTTTAATTAGATTGGGCAAGGAATAGTACAACCGCGACCAGAGAGACCCCCCTTCTAGCCTCAGAACATCCCTGACATTCATGTGTCTCTTCATGTGTCCATGCAACTAGTAGTCCCTGCAAATGATGGATGGCAAGAGATTGTCAACCTGACTGTCTCTCACCATCATGGTTGGACCAATTTGTCATTACCTCCTCCACCACCTGTAAATCCTAATGTTCAAATTGCTCTTGTTCATTCACCTATTCAATCCTCACATGCTAGCAAAAGACTTAAAACTGATGTCTCCCATGTGCAAGATAAAGGCAAATTTTTTTCCTCCCCTTCCTCTCCCTCAAATGATTCCTCAAAATCCGTGTCTTCCCGCATTCATTTGAAGGATGATTGTTCCCATGTAATTAATGAGATACAGCCTCAAGGATTAAATCAACCACGGGCTAATTCCAGGAAATCAAAGGTGGACAAAAATAATAAAAGAAATTTTTTCTCTCATAGTGGCAAGTATGGATTTTAATTTGTGTGTTTTTATGATTGAGTTGATGAAGATAGTGGTCTGCAGAAAGTTTGGACAACAAGCTCTTTTTTGGATAATGTGGATTATGTGTATATTTATATATTTTTGGATATGATTTAAATTATTTCTGATATTTAAATATTCAATTTTGAAGGTATCTAAGGGAGTTATCAGGGTGACATGTGTTGAAATGATTATCTAGTTGTGTTTTATTTTATAATTTGAAAAGAGGAAAAAGACGGGAGTCACAAGGTGTCCCACCTATCTAGTTATTATTAATTAAAGACCCTAACTATTATTATTATTATTTCTCCTAAACTAAATTAGTTAAGTCAAACTAACTTAACTAAAGAAAATAGTTGAACTACTTCAAATTATTTGGAAGGCATAAAAGCTAAATGAGAAGAAGAAACAAAGGATAATAGAAGGAGAAAACAAGACTAAGGTTTGCTCTTTTTATTTCATGAGATAGTTCATTTTTCATTCATTCTTGATTTTATTCAAAGCCTAATTCTCTTTTTGACAGCAGGGTCCTATTGTAGATAGCAAGGTTCAAAACTGAACCAAATCATTCAGATGTTTGTTTTAGAGGTGTTGATCCATCCTTGATAGTCTGCATATTCTTGTCTGTTTATGGATTGAGTTTCATAGCTGACAAAGGATATTTTGCAGAGTCAAAGTGACAACAGTCTGTGGCAAGTTGATCCATATTATAAATTTCAGTGTTTATTTCTTGTCAGAGTCCTTTTGTATGGTGTTCATTAGGGATATCTAAATTAGACTTTGGTTCATGCCCTCACAGGGGTTTTATAAAGAGAAAAGTGATTTTGATATCTCGGAATGAAATAAAGCAAATTGTTATTCTGTCTCATTTGTGTGTTTTTGTGACTTGGTTACTTTTGCTTTTTGATCTCCATATAACTTTCTGTAATCTGTATATTTTTCAAAAAATCATATAATTTTTTTATGTTATTTTGCAACATTATTTTCATTAATAAATCAGCCTAAACCCTTGTAATTAATACTTGAGGCTATAAAACATAGGGTGTCATTCTCGACTATCTTATCCTAGCTAGGAAAGATTCGAAAATGATTGAGTAAGATAATTCATATCTTTTCCTCAATAGTCATGTCAAAAGTAATTGCTAGAAGAATAAAATACATTCTCTCTCCATTGATCACTAGTGAACAATTCATCTTTCTGGAAGGCAGACAGATTCATGAAGCTATTGAAGTGGCATAAGAAGATCTTCACATTATAAAAACTAGAAAAATCAAAGGAGCGGTGTTGAAAATAGATTTGTCAAAGGCCTATGATAGAGTAAGTTGGTTGTATATCAAGCTCTTATTTACCCACTTAGGATTTGAAGTKCCCTTCATCAATTGGGTGATGAGTTGTATCACGACCGTATCCTTTACGGTCCYCATTAATGGAGCTACATCCCCTTTCTTCCATGCATAAAAAGGCCTAAGACAGGGATGTCCCCTGTCTCCCCTACTTTTTTTTTTGGTCACGGATGGTCTAAGTGGAGCCTTGACATATGCAAAACTAAGGGGAGAATTTCAAGGCATATATATTTCTACCACCTTACAACTGACACACCTTATTTTTGTGGATGATGTTTTGATTTTCTACAATTGGATTCGGGGGGATGCAGAAAAATTGAACACCATCCTAGATATTTTCAACCAAGCTACAGGTATGCAAATAAACAAGAGAAAATTGACTCTCTCGATATACAAGATGGAGGAGCCCGCGATCATCTTCTATCGTACTTTCTTTTCTTATAAACTATAGGATTTTGACTTAGGCTTAAAACATATTGGTTTTTAACTGAAGCCAAATAGCTATAAGAAAGAAGACTAACACTAGCTAATTGCAAAACTAGAAATGTGACTAAAAGTATGGAGTTTTAGATGGCTCTCACATGTAGGCCAATTGGTAGTGGTGAAATAAAATTTAGAGGCTATCCTAATTTATTGGATGTCACTAGCCTTGATCCCTAAAGGGGTTCTAGAAAAAGTGAGAAAAATCGATTTTAAATTTATGTGGGATGGCTCTCAAGACCATTTTGTTCTTCCATGGGTAAAATGGGAAAGTCTAGCTGCCCCAAAATCACTCGACGAATGGGGACTAAAAAACATTTCCCTCTTCTCAAAAGTGTTAGTGGAAAAATCGAGTTGGAGATTGGTTTCATCAGAAATCCCTATGAATGAAGGTGGTAACTCAAAAATACATTCACCTGGAATTGGTGGAGGAATGGATAAGAAATCCACTAAAATCGAGGCCCTCATGCTCAATCACATGGAAGGTGATTATCAAATATTTTCATGTTGTTGGGGAAGGACTAGCATGGAGAATAAGAAACAAAACAAAGGTATGTATTGAAACAAACCCATGGTTGGGGAGTGGGGATAACCATCTCCTCCGACTAGGCTTAATCCAACAACTACATACTCAATGAAACTTCTATATCAACCAAATTGAGGATCCAAGGCATACTACCATTTGGAGACAAGAATAGATGACTACGACTCAGTTGGGTTTTGGGGAGGCTTTCTCCGATCAATGGGAAAATTATATCTGATCCCTCAAAGCTTCCCATATTTGGATAATGGACAGGGAAGATGAACTAGTTTGAAAATATGCCCCTCGTGGAATTTACACCCTTAAATTGGGATACACCCGAATCAACTTGGATATATTGCAAAGGGAGCCATCATGGTGATGGAAGGGTATGTGGAAGATAATATGCCCCGTAAAAGCTCACACCTTTATAGGGTATCCAATTGTTAATAAGGTACCCACCTAGGACACAATGAGGTGCAGACAATTGGAGGGTCTAGGTTGGTGCACTCTGTGTTGAGCAGATGAGGAATTTGTAAACCATCTCTTCATTCTTTACCCATTTGTAAGACAAATATGGTAGGAATGCTCCAAAAAATTGGGCTAGGATTTCATCTAGCGGGGCTTGAAAATAGAAGAAGTGTGGCGTGAATGGGTCTCTAAGGCCACAAATCGTAGTCATGAGGCACTCTCGTTGATTATCAGTTGGGGAGCCTGGTTGGCCATAAACTCTTTCATATTTCAGGATAAGCCTTCAATCCCATAAATTATTGTGACCCAAGGCCTCAACATTCTTTCTCATTTTCCTAAAAAAAAAGGGGTAGGCACAATAAGGATAATTCAAGAAGAACAAGTGGACACTACTAGGTCGTGGGCTTATTTTGATGGTGCTTGACAAGAAGCCAACCAACATTGCGGAGGGGGTGCTTTGCTCTATCTCTTGGATAATCACTTTTTCAAAATTAAAATGGGGCTGGGTGCTAGCACAAATAATTTTACCGAGCTTATGTCACTTAAATTGTTGCTACTTTTGCGAGGGAAAAAGGAGTCAAATCCCTACATTTTTTTGGTGATTCAATGACAGTCATTAACTGTACCCGGAAAACTCAGAAATGTCACAATATTTTGTTGTTTTATTTACTTGAAGAAGTCTTCAAAATCTTAGACTCTTTTGATTCTTTCTCCCTGCGGCATGTTTACAGGGAATGTAACACGAAGGCATATCTTCTCTCTAAAGCAGGTGTATCAATGGCTTATGGAAAATGGTTGATTACAAAAATCAAAGATGGAACTCATTTTGATTTCTATCACAGACCATTCACTGATGAGAAAGCCCTTTTTTGACATATTCCTCTCATATTTTAAATATTTTGGAGTCACATCAGTTTTATCTATTTTATTTTTGGATTGTAATCCTCAAAAACTGAACATCCATGGATCATTGTATGTTTATACTATTTTTTGTTTACCTTTTTGTAAAATTTTGTCAATAAAAGGTTGTCAAAGATTTCAAATGCTTTGATCATATGTAGCTATCTCACAGGGCTCATATGAATTCCCTTGAACTCTTGACAAAATACATGCTCCCATGTATTTCTATAGAATGCAAATTTATTTTCTCTTATGATGAAATAAAATTTATACTTTTTTCTTAGGAATTTTTTTTTGATATTTTACTAGTTGTAAGTTGTATATACTAACTTATTCTTTATGATCATCTAGATGAGTTTCTTCAGTAGATACAATCATAACATAAGAAACATAGATAACAAGGGAAATAGAGAAGATTGGAACAGAGGACAAAATGTTGGTTGGAAGATGGTAGAAACAAAAGACTATGATTTTCCATTCATTTTGATGCTGATTATGTGGAATTCAACCAACTCCTACAAATTGGTTTTCTAAACCTAGATGGCCAAGGACATTTTCAACCTCCTCCACCATGTGTTAGACCTCCTTTGCAGCCTCACCCCAACATTGTTGGTATTCCTATATAACCTTATGTGTCTATAGCCCGAGCCTCAAGCTAATGATGTCTAGAATAATGTGGTTCCCAATTCTCCACCTCATTTCAATGTTTGGCCCGATGTTTCATTACCATTACCTCCACTACTTCATCTTGAGCAGCCAATCGAATAAATTGCTTTAGTGGCCTCACAAGTACACTCTCAACGTATATCCAAGAATTTTAATGCCTTAAGTCTAGAGCCTAAGCCAAGCAGAGGAAAGTGACATGTAATCTCAATCAGTTCTCATTCATCAGATGTGTCCTCATATACAATCAAGTCCCTTCCCCTCAAACCTAAAAATGAAGTAAGAAAAATCACCTTTAGTGATATACATCATGGAGAGTTTACAAATGAATATAAAAACCTGTCAGGGAAAATTTACAAATGCACAAGGTGGTTTCATCATAAGGAAGTGAGCCAAGGATGATAGCCTCCCATAAAAATTATAATTTCTGAATTTTATGATGATACTTTTATTTCATTTTGAATGTTGGACATATTTACACTTATATTTTGGAACAATAGACAAATTGATCTATTTTTGGCATATTTATGATATTTTGGGAGGCACAAGTGAATTTATGGCATGTCTATTTTTGGGTTGTTGGATATGCATGTATTTATGATGGTGAGATGGCATGGTATGCATAGTAAAATCATGGAGCAACAAGAGAATATTGAAAATTAAACAAATAAAGATACATAGGGGGTCCCCACCTATTAATTATTATTATTATTATTATTATTTGACTGGTGGAATCAACAAATAGTTAGGCACGTACTCGCGAGACATAGGGACGTGTTATTCAACTGCTACCACTATAAACTCTAGGTGTGCCCACGATGCCCCATATGCAGCACACAAGGTAAGTCGAGGTTTCAAATCGGTGACTTCACATAACAGAGTGCCTTAACAATAGACTCCATCACCAACTACCCTACACCCCGGGGGCTAATTATTATTTATTATTATTATCCTTTTTCATTATTCAATAAATTTGTCCCACTTAATTAAAACTATTTATCCTTCTAACTAAAAGGTAGTTAAACTACTTGAACTACCTCATTGAAGAATAAAAGAGGAAGGCAAGGAAGGAAAAGGGTTTGAGAAAATAGAGAGGCAATTCTGATAAAGGTTTTCTCTTTATCTAAAGTGAGATTTCATTCATTATTCATTTATTTTTGAATTACATGAGAGTTCAATTGTCTTGTTGACAACAGGGTTATATTGAAGGTGGCAAGAAGAAGGACTAAGAAGCATAGATATTTTACATGCTTCAAAAGGTCATTCATTTGTCTTGATAATGTGTTAATTTTGATTTGATTTTTGAATTATTTTTTAGTGTTGATTAGGATTATTTTGCAGAGTCAAGATAGTGATGCATTTGTGGTTTGGTTGATCCAACACTTTTCTGGTCTTGATCTTTTCTTTGAAGACATTAGTTGTCTTTGTGTGATGTAATATTTCACCATATGCTTCTAAGTCTAATTTTGGTCCTTACCCTCACAGGGGTATGTAAAGAAAGTTTTTGGTTGTAATTTGGAATGAAAATCAATAAAATCAGTTGTTGAGTTTAGTCTCACTTTTGGATTTGAGGTATAATTATATTTCATATTTGCTTTCTTTAAATTATCCAGTTAAACATGTTTCAAAAACCTTTTTCTATTTTATTTAAATTGAAGCACTTAATTATAAAATAGCATCAGACCCAAGTACTTATTGCCTGAGGGTTGATTGACATTTTTGACTAGGATATAAACACAGGGTGATAATATCGGCTATCTCACCTTATCCTTATGAGATTCGAAAATGTTGGCATAAATACTTTCCGTTCCTTTACAAATTTTCTAGGAGATTTATATCTACCATTAGATTTAAATCTCCCACTTGAGGACTTATATCTATTTATTTCTTGGGAGCGTTTTCTTGCAAATAATGCATTTGTGCTTTGTCCTTCCATAGTATTCCACCTCATCTCCTCTGACAACAAGGATGACACCACATCATCGAAATTTAAAGTAGTTGTATTACTACATATGGCCACAACTAGACTACCCCACGAGTCTGGTAAAGAGCACAATAAATTGATACACTTATCTTCATTAGATGTCTTAATATCAACAAATAATAACTAACTTACCATAGTATTGAAGGTGTTAAGATGATGTGTCACCGAGTCTCCACATTTCATCCTTAGGTTAGACAAATTCTTCTGCATGAACAATTTGTTTACCAGGGACTTTGACCTATACAAAGCCCTCAACTTATCCCATAATTCCTTGGTTGTAGCTTACCTTGACACATTTAGTAATACTGAATCTGAGAGACACAACCGAATTGTTCTCTTCGCCTTTTGGTCCATCTTTTCCTAGTCTTTTGTTGACGTTCTTGTAGGTGCAGTACCTGGATCCACAATGATCTGCTAATATTTGTCCACCAATATATCTTCCATCTTGAGCTTCCAAAGATAAAAAAAATTCCCATTAAATTTCTTGATCTCTATTTTTGAACTACTCACCATTTACTTCCACCCAAAGAATCAAAACCACAGATCTCCCACTCTAACAAGGCTGATAACAAACCCAAGCCAAACCCTTAGCCACAAAGGCGTCCCCCTGAAGCCAATAACATCTTTGATACCAAATGTAGATTTTAACCTTGTATAATAAATTAATGCAAATAAATTCTTAATAAAAACAGAAAACATACAATGACACACACACATGCATAAATTACACAGAGATTTTACCCTGGAACCCCAAACTGAGAAAACCAAGAGCATGTTTATAGTTGCACCTCTAATCTTCTATTCATAATATATTCGTTATTTACAATACAATAAATATGTAGAATATCGTGGCATCCAAACCTCTAATCCATTGACTCGAGTTATTCAACAACTATAATTTCTTAATCGGATTTAGAAAACCATCGACAAAAACCATGTGCCGAAAAATTGCCAAAAAAAGGACACAAAAAACACCAATTTCTTGTTTTGGGGGAGTTTCCCTGGAATCTCCATGCAGGGGGGCTCCGCCCCCTTGTGACCCCCCGCGCGCCTGATGCAACACATACCCAAAATATATAACACATACACTATATCTAGTCATGCAAAGAATATAACACATACCCAACACTTATCACCATCAATCAACTGACATACCATGACCCTGAGGCCCAACTTCACCTTGACAATGTGTTTTCTTCCTTAGGAGGGGACCAAACCTCTATCTATGTTGATGACATTAACCCCAGATTCTATAACGAATCTATCTTGTTAGGTGCATACTACAGACCACCTTTAGAAGTTACCACATCTAGTTCATCTAGGGTTTGTATGGTGTCATCCAATCATGGACCAATGGGCACAAAGCCACAACCCTCTACTTGATTCATTGCATGAGCATCCTCCTTTCCTCCACTTGGTATGCAACAACCACATCCACACTATCCCTTCGGCTAGGTGCCTTTCTTTCTCTCACCTCCTGGGATCATTAGGACCCTAGCTATGACTACCCTCAACCTTCCTAACCTTGCCCCAGGGATTCCAATGTGGTATCTAGATCCACCTCCCTCCCCTCTTCCCAGTTCTTAGTTGAGACCTTATTTGTCTTTGACCCCCATGTAGCCTATTCTTTTTCACCCTAGTATCCCATAATGATTTTCATAATCTGCACCTCCACCTCCACCTCCCCCTCTTGAGCTTCCACCTTGGTTTTCCTAGGTCCCATCGCGACCACCACAAGCCCTGCCCCAAACTCAAGAAAGCTAAAAAATGGAGTAAGGACAAAGGAAAATCCACCCAAAACCCTAACAACCCTACCACAACCACTCATACCACCACTGAGAGACCTATCCTTCCCTATGCCTTGTGTGCACTACTAGGCCATCCTACCTTTCACTACCTCCAGCTTCTAGAATTGAAAGAGATAAAAAAATTTGATGACCTTGATGTTGCTTCTTCCACTCTACTTATGGAAATTTAACTTCATCAACTAGCCACTAAACGACTTAAGTATTTGCATAAAAACCATCCTTGTGCATTATGTGTGAACTATGGTCATTGTCACCATTTTCCTTGCATTCCCCAGTACCGATATGCGTTGCAAGTTCTTCACTAGTTGGAGGACGCTCATGCAGAGGCCACCACTCTAATGATAGAAGATCCAACATCTCATCGCAAGAAATCCCTATTAGGTGTTCATACCTTGCACATCTCCCATGTTTCCCATCCCCCAATATTAGAGACTTAGTCAGTTCTTGTCTTTAGGGACATGCCTCACCACCCCATGTCAACATCCCATTTCCTATTTTTATTGTATAGTGTCTCTTTTTGATGTTTTGATTGAATTCACCTTGCATGTCTTGCATGTCACCCATTATCTTCTTTCACTTTTTAGATGGAACCTTTGTCCTCCTACTACAATTGTTTTGTTGATGGTGGAATTCATTCTTCCTGGAATCTACCCTTGGAATATTGGGCCATGTGCAATCTATGCTAAAGGCATCATGCCCACCTACCCATACTCGATCATTTCCCCTCATCAACATTTGATGGGGGGGATCTCATGCTTGGGGGTATGATGGCTCCTTTGGCCAATTATAACATTGATCCCTATCAACTTTATGCCTAGACCCCAATGGCCTAGGTTGGAATCTTATTCCTGAGCCATTGTTATAATTTCTTACTTTGATAGTTCACTAGGAAGCCATTTTTCCATGATGAGTCAGAGCCCATACTTTTCCATTGAATTCTTCTTCAAATGGTCATTCCACTTAAGTGCCATTTTTCTTTTGTTGTTGTTGGATGTTTAACAAGGATTCCCCATGGATAATCACTTTTCTTCATGGATATGGTTCTCCACTAGGCCTCGATTTCCTTGGAATTTAACATAGTTGGATCTCCCTTCTTCTCATTGAATTTGTCTATCATCCCCATAAATTTTTTGTAGGACCCCCTCACTCGAGTAGATTGATCAACCCCTCCATATTATGCATTTTCCATCTACTTGGTGATAGAGCCTTCCCCACATGGACATCCTATAATAGGGACCCCAGTTTCCTTTTGGTTTCCATGTTGTTTCATTCCCTTAGGGATTGGGAGTCCATTTATTCTCCATACCAGAGTTGATCCCCATGAATTTCTTCTCATCATGTTGACGACCACACCATTTGGACTCCAAATTTTTGTTTGGTACTTGCTACACTTTCTCCTAGCTTGGGGCATGCTTCTTGCATACAAATTGATCCGCTCAACTGGGGGCATTTTTCTTTCCCTTCTTGATCATCCCTATTATCATTACTAGGAGGGTTGTTATCATAGTTGGATTCATTCTTGATCGGCCTCATCTTGTTAATGGTTGATTCTTCATGAACTAGGGTTTCTTCATGATATGTGCCTTGAATAGTAAGTGTTTTCTTTATGTGTATGTGATTTTCATGGTACATTTTGGTGAATGCTCTATTAGAGAGGTAATAGTTGCATGTTATCATTTTTTTCCTTGAATAATTTGAAACCCTAAGGAACGATCAAGAGAGGTTATCCCCTTCCCTTGTTGTATTCACCTTGACTTTGTTGAAGCATTCAAACTTTTCCCTAAGGGTTAGAAGTGGATATCCCATTGAGGTTTGTCTTTTCTAGGGTTTAGTTCTAGTGGTTAGGAGTGGCTATCCCCCTATGGTTTAAAACTTAGTTCCCATCCATTTTCTTTGGTAGATGCATTAGGAGAAGTGGGATGCCACCTAGGATTAATGAGAGGATAGACTTTAGTGGATCTTCCTTTGAGGTTTGACATATGTTTATGACAGGATAACCCTAGGGTTTAAACCTTCACCTTTTCTCTTGTGCTTAGCCTCCTTTTGATGTGTTTCATTGACTCCATTTTCTCTAAGAAGGAACACGACACTATTTTCTTGTCTACAAGTGTTTCAAACTCAAACAACTCTCTCTTTCTCTCTCAAAGCTATTTGACAACCAAATTACTAACCTCATTCCCTCACTAATTCTAACTCAATGCTTAGCAAACAAGGCGAGTTTATTGCTATTGTTATAAAAGGTTTGCTACAACCATTAGGGCTTGACTAATTGTTGATAACTTACTTGATATTGGGGTAAAATTAGCTCAAAAATATTGTTTGATGATTGGATATTGATCTACTCATTAAAGGCATAATTCTAAGATATGATTGCTACTTTAATGGGTTGATTTCTTGCTATTGTTGAAAAATATACTTTTTTGATATACACTTGTTTCCTACTGCAAATTTACAACAACAATCAGTTTTACTTGATGGCTAGCATCTAGAGGTGATTGGTAGTTTATTTGACATGATAATTGACTATTATATGCATTGGAATACTTCTTGTTTCACACACATCAACCAATTACCTTGTATAATTGGTTCCAACATCTCCACTTTCCTAGACCTAGCCTATCTCATTGAGTGACCAATATAGGGGGGCATAGACTTGCCTCCTGCTTGCTATAGGATACTGTCAGGTCACTAGGGAATCCTCCATTGTGTTGGATTTCTTTCCTTCACTAAAATGAGAGAAGTACTTGCCAAGGTGACAATGGCATCTACTTCTAATTGTTACACAAGATTGGAATCTTGTGAAGGGATTTGCACAAGTACAAATCCTATGCTAACATTGTTTGGCATCGTTACCAGAAAGAATTGAGTCATTCTTCCTATGACATCCCTTTGGTAAGCTTACCCCAAAGCCTTTTCCTACAAGCTTACCTGGCGACTCCACTAAGGGAAGAATCCCTTTCTTTACCTTTTGAGGATCCTCCCATAAAAAGATCACTTGGCAACTCCACTAAGCTCAAGTGTTGAGAACACTAACCAAAGGCCTAATAGGAGGTTTGATAATCTTGCCAAGGCTTATAGAAGAAATCCTTCTCACAATTCTCCTATAGTCAAATCCTTATTTGGTGGAATACTTCCTTTATCTCCAATGGCTCAAAAGCCATGGGTAGAAAATGTTTTCAATCCTTTAGACATTTCTTCAAGCCCATGATACCATCATAACATGCCTCAAAACTTTGAAAAGTGGTTTCCTAAATTCTCTGGTAATGATGCTATTATTGTTGAAGAACACCTAGATAACTTTTGGGCTTGTTTTCAAACTCATCCCCTTAATGATGAAGATGAAGATATAGTCATTGTTGTTGAGAGCACTAACCAAATGCCTAATAGGAGGTTTGCTAATATTCCCAAGGCTTATAGAAGAAATCCTCCTCACAATTCTCCTATAGTTAAATCCTTATTTGGTGGAAGACTTCCTTTATCCCCAATGGCTCAAAATCCATGGGTAGTCAATGTTTTCAATCCTTTAGACATTTCTTCAAGACCGTGATACCCTCATAACATGCCTCAAAAATTTGAAAATTGGTTTCCTAAATTCTCTGGTAATGATGCTATTGCTATTGAAGAACACCTAGATAACTTTTGGGCTTGTTTTCAAACTCATCCCCTTAATGACGAAAATGAAGATATAGACATTGTTGATATTTTACTTATACAAATAGCAGTTATGATTCTTATTTATTATTACAATCATTTAACACATTAGTTGCATATTTAAGATCACTGAAAGAGAGGCAATCACAGAAACAAGAGAGGCACAAATATTATCCTCGGAAACCCTCTAGGGGAAGAAAACCCAACAAACTTCCTCAATATAGATTAGCCAACCAAGAACAATGCTTCTCTCCAAGAGAGAACTAACAAAGTAGAATGTCCTCCTCTAGTCCTTCACTAGGAAAGAGTAGCGCACCACTTGACCAATATGAATCCAAGAGATAGACCAAAAACTCTCCTTGAGATCACACCTAGTTGCAGTACCTTCTCCTCCAAGACTTGCACATTTTTCCTCTTGTTGCAGAGCTTATGAGTGAGAGTACAAATGAGGCGTTGGCCTCCCTTATAAACAGTGGTCTGGCCAGCCTAAAATTAGGTTCGGGTCGACCTATCACTTTACCCTTTTATTTTCTATTTTACATGTCAAGGCACAATAGGGTCGAATTTTACAAAGGCACAATAGGGCCTAGTTAACAAATATAATATAACAATATTCTTTAGGGTTTGTCTTGGTCAAATAGAATAAGGATATCTTTCGAAGCTACTCAATCTTCAACACTCCCTCTTAGTAAGGAATATATTCTTCTTGTCACAGTCATCATCATTGCTTCTGCACTTCTGCATACTTGGTTATTGTCTTGTTGTCAATCACAGATCTCTATATCATAGGAAGTTCTGCACTTTTACTAGAATAAAGTACCAGTTTGCGTTTGGGTTACCAACCTATGTTGGGGTAGCATACCAACCTGCGTTGGGGTTGCCAACCTATGCCGGGGTAGAGTACCAGCCTGTGTTGGGGTTACCAACCTACGCTGGGGTAGTGTACTAGCCTGTGTTGGGGTTACCGACCTGTGTTGGGGTAGTGTACCAACCTGCGTTGGGGTAGCATACCAGCTTGCGTTGTGGTTACCAACTTGCGTTGGGGTAGCGTACCATCCTACATTGGGGTGACTTTCCTCTATTGATGATCTCATCACTTCCCTCTACTGGGGAACACATCATTTCCCGCTACTAGGGAACACACCACTTTCCGCTACTGGGGAACACATCACTTCCCGTTACTGGGGAACACATCACTTCTCGCTACTAGGGAACACATCACTTCTCGCTACTCAGGAACATATTACTTCCCGCTACTGGTGAATTATTTTTGGATTACTCCAATATTGTCTCTGAAATACTTGAACTTGACTCTAGATAGGGGCTTGGTCAACACATTTGCTACCTATTCGTTGGTGGAAATATACTGGAGTCTTACTTCTCCCTTATGTACCATGTCTTGGACATAGTGGTATTCAATCTCAATGTGCTTGGACTTGTCATGGCACATTGGGTTCACTGACAACTTTATGCAACTCTGGTTGTCATAAAATATACAGGTTTCCTTCAACTTGAGATCAAACAATTATGTTATCAACTTCTGAAGTCACATTGCTTCACCACAAGTTGACCATGCGGCCACATATTATACTTCTACATAACTGA
The DNA here is from genome assembly GCA_032191745.1 of Picea mariana. Lineage (NCBI taxonomy): Eukaryota > Viridiplantae > Streptophyta > Pinopsida > Pinales > Pinaceae > Picea > Picea mariana. The sequence goes on from JASDQU010103602.1 coordinate 174,192, forward strand.
GTGCCATATAGGTCTGCTTCTCACTAAGTCACGAGATCACAACTGATCCCATACTAAAGCAATATCCAAATGTACTTTTCCAGGTCGTGACATTGTTTGCCCAATCTGATTCAACAATCTTATCTCATAATCCGAGATATATTTGGGTCCATAATCGATTTTACCCTTTAGGTACCTCATCACATGTTTTTCCATAATCAGGTGAACATGTCTTTCACTACAAAACATATATATGTCCTCGTGTTCTTCAAATATATATCAATGAACCAAATTTTCACATCACATTGTACCAAACTGGTACACTTGCTCAGCTGCAATGCAATCTTCACAATCATGTGCTAGATCTATGTGCTTTATGCAAAAAACTATATGTTTCATTGCCTGAGAGTATGTCCTCTACTCTCTCTGCAACTATTCCTTCTGGAACTGGGACTTTGCATCTGAAGTTGTTTTTTCTGAAGCTGAGAATGACTACTCCATTCTCACCATAGTTTTTGAACTCTGAGAGTAGCTCCTTTATTCTATCATGGCAACAACTTCATCTGAAACTGAGAGTGGCTCAATAAATGACACTGAGGGCATCTTATCCTCTTTCTCTGGAGGTAACTCAATATTCTAATGTAATCATGTCTCCATGGCCCGACTCATGTATTGCATCAACTGGCAATGGAGATAACTCAATATCAAATACATATATTATCATACCTGATCCCTCTGAATCTCATACTATGTTGGCTTCTTTTAATGAGTCATGTTTGTTCTATATATACTTCTTCTGATTACTGGAGTAAGTGTCTCATCATATTCTTCTCCCTCTTGTTGGGACAATCCTCTGGACACAAATTAGTATTTGTACATCTCTATGAATGGTCCTAGGGAGGTTTCTCCTTCTTACTAGATCATGAGGGTTGAATCCCTCTAAAATATAGCTCTTTCTGATCTGGTACTTGGTGGGGCCCCCTGCCTCACCACTAGTGGAGCCATTTGCTCCTCATGATATGGCTCGTTAAACTATATGGATTTGCATCCTGTAGAGTGTCACTGGACCATACTTGTCTCTTCTTGGTTACTGCAATAATTCTGGGTAGGCCTTTCTGGCTCTACTAACTCTTCCTAATGATCTGAAGAGTGATCAACTGCACTAGAGGGATTTTTTCTCTCATCTTTGGAGCCTTCTGCTCCTCATATGAGATGTTGTGTATTTAGCAAAAGTAACTTCTTCTTCTTCTTCTTCTTTGGTACATGGAAGTATACGGTCATGTATATAACTTGGATAGTCTGCTCCATGTCTTATTTAATATGTTGCCTCCTACAACCGTCACTATAGCTCCCTCATGGTTATCACCTGTGACCTGCCCGAAATAAGAACAACAAAGCAGAAACAATAGACAAGAATAATTATCTTTATAATAATAATAATAAAAACAATAGTGAGAACAATTGTCACAGTAGCTCCTTTAGAGCTATCACTTGTGACTTGCTTGAAACGAGGGTCAAAAGTAAGAAATACAATAATAAGAAATGAGAGCAACACTCTTCTAGTGTTGTGATCAATCATTCATCCATGGTAACCTGGAAACAAAACATGAAGTTTCTTCTAGGGGAGATGTTAGTTATATCTAGTAAATAATTACAATCAACATTTATCTCAAAAGTACTCACATGCTACCAAGTATTCAATAATAAAATTTCCAAGGATTGCTATCACAACTATAGTGTTTATCAATTATCAAACTTGATATGTGTAAATTTGAATCTTATCAATTTAATCAATCGAACATGGAACCTAGAATCATGTCCTAAAGAATGAGTGTGTTGCTTTTCTTCTGAGTCTCCTTCACTCAAGATGACACGAATTTTCTTCAACCTGTCCTCTATACTAAGATAATATGCTTTCTCGACAGAAATCTGAGTTAGAAAATGAACTCTATAATCTCAACCTTAATTAATCTAATACTTTGACTTTAATTTTGACCAATGATTAGTATGATAGTCATAACTTCAACAGATCAAAATACAACCTAGATTTTCATAAGATAATAACGCCATAACAAATAGAGGCATATCAAATTAATCAAACGTGGGGTGCATTGTTACTCTGAATGTGTTGGATCTGAGATTCTTCTGAATCTACGATTGTTGTTTAGACAAAAGATCCTTTCTCCTGCAAATACCCTTTAGAATAATGATACAGTTTAAAGATATGTAAGTACATACCTCTGGAAGTATCAATAGGTAGTGGCACCATTCGACATCAACGACAAGAAATAACGAACCTTTAAAAACTTCAAAGGTGCTGCAACTTGTAATATAAAGGTAGCTAGCGTAAGGCTCACTAGGAAAATAAAAAAAATATGTCCCAACACTTCACAAAAACTTTCACTGCAACTGGTGTTGCCACTACAACTAGTGTTGCAACTAGCATGAAGGAATTGGCATGAAGGAACTGGCACAAAGGAACTGACACTGCAACTGTAACTGATACTGCAATTGCAACTGCAACTTCTACTACAACTACTTCTGCAACGACAACTGCAATTGCTACTACAACTACTACTGCAACTTCTGCTGCAACTACAACTTAGGGTTTTATGAGGAAACCCTAATTTCTCAAACTTCAAATTTCAGAATTTCGATCCAGGGAAGTGATGTGCCTTGCTTGGGCGAGTTCCCAGGTGATCTTAATTTCACCAACGTCCTCCAACAAAGGTAAACATGTCACTCTTAGGGTTTGTGCAGAAACCCTGATTCTGTAGTAGTTGCAACACTGGAAACTGAGTTTTGGAGATGGTGCATTGAGGCTAGTCACTTCTTTATAAACTGTGAGTTGGTCTCTTTTAGGCCTGCTCTGATACCAGGTTGATATTTTACTTATACATCTAGCAGTTACAGTTATTCTTTATTATTACAATCATTTAACACATTAGCTGCATATATAAGATCACTGAAAGAGAGGCAATCATAGAAACAAGAGAGACACAAACATTATCCTAGGAAACCCTCTAGGGGAAGAAAACCCAAAAAATTTCCTCAATATATATTAGCCAACCAAGAACAATGCTTTTCTCCAAGAGAAAATTAACAAGCAGAAGATCCTCCTCTACTCCTTCACTAGGAAAGAGTAGCACACCACTTGACCAAGATGAATCCAAGAGATAGACCAAAATCCCTCCTTGATGTCACACCTAGCTGTAATAGCTTCTCCTCCAAGACTTCCTCACTTTTCCTCTTGTTGCAGATGTTATGAGTGAGAGTACAAATGAGGTGGTGGCCTCCCTTATAAATAGTGGTATGGCCAGCCTAAAATTAGGTCTGGGTCGACCTGTCACTTTACCTTTTTGTTTTCTATTTTACATGTCAAGGCACAATAGGGATGACTTTTACAAAGGCACAATAGGGCCTAATTAACAAATATAATATACAATATTCTTTAGGGTTTGTCTTGGTCAAACAGAATAAGGATATCTTCTGAAGCTACTCAATCTTCAACAATCATGAGGTTCTTTTTTGATACCTTTGTAAAAGATGTTAGGAGACGGTATAATAGTATCCTTGATAAAGGCATCAAGACTTGGGATGCTTTCCACAAATTATTCATAAAAATATGGTGCACTAAGGGTGATCCTAATATGTTGTTGTTGCAACTTAGTGAGATGAAAAAGAAAGAGAATGAAATTGTTAAAGAATTTGATACTAGATTTGAAAGGTTGCTTCAACAAATCCTTGACAATATTATCCCCGAAGATGATGCTATCCTTCTCCTTTATGTCAATACCTATGTAGGACAATTTGGGTTTATGCTCAAGGACAAGTTTCCAAAGACTCTTGAAGAGGCCCAAGAGAAAGCAACTAGTATTAAAGAAAATCTTTCGTCTGCCAAAGTTGAGGCTTTCTATGTCCCTAGAGCCAAAGTTGAGACCAAGCCAAGAACCTTGCATAGCACTGAACCAACCCAAGACATAGGTACCCCATGGGTTTAGAAAATTGAAGAATCCATAAATGGCCTTGCTCAAACCCAAACCCTGTTGGTGAACAAGGTAACCAACATGGAAAGGATTCAATAGAAAATCATGAGGCCCTCGTACAAAGGTCAACACCAAAGGAAAAACCCATCCTGGAAGCCTAGGCTTCCAAATGAGAAAAGGGTCCCTAATACTCTAGTGCATACAATTTTCATAAACCCGGAAAAGGCCCCTTGGTGTTTTCCTTGTGGGGATGCTCAATGGGAGCATGCATGTCCAAGCAATAGTTATGGTGATGGTAGTAATGAAATCTCTGATTACATGAACTTTCTTGACACATTAGATCCTATTTATACCATATCTTCCAAGGAATACTTCAATGTGACCTAAGAACAACTTGAGCAAAGCAAGAAGGAAGCCACTAGGAGAGTCAAGGGAGAGTCTTAGAAAAAATGAGTTACAAGTCTATGCTAGAAAAAAGAATGTGCCCTAAGCCCCTCCTAGTGATCCTAGACTTCCCCGGCCAAGACCTCCTCTACCATCAAATGATATCAATCCTCCTCAACCAACATTGCGTGGAAGCAATGAAATAGACTTGAACATTGATATAGCTAGAAGATTAGCAAAAGTTAACATACATGTACCCCTCACTGAGATAACCAAGATCCCTTCCATGAGAAACAAAGTAGAAATATTCTTGATGGTACAAGGGGAACCTAAGGATCCTCCTATACCGTTACAAGCAAATCATCTTAGACAAACCAACGAAGAGTATTCACCTTTCTTCATTTCTCTGGTGGTAAATGACATGTGGCTTCACAATTGTATGCTTGATTCTGGAGCATCAACAAATGTTATGACTTTGAAGGTCATGAAACAGTTAGGCTTGGAAATCAAAAGACCTTATGGAAATTTTTGTGGAATTGATTCCAAAGCTATTGGGGTGTGTGGTTTGATAGAGGACCTTGAAGTTCACCTTGCTAGGTATCTTGAGATTGTTGTTGTAATGGATGTTGTGTTCATTGATGTGCCCGATACATGGGGGATGCTTTTATCTAGAAAGTGGGCTGCAACTTTGGGTGGTACTTTACAAATGAACCTCTATTATTCCATCATCCTAATTGGAGATGAAGCCCATGCTACCTTATACAATCAACTGAAGAAGAAAACCCATGTGGAAGATCTTGGAAGTGATTCTGAACTTGACATATCCTTAGAGGGAGGCCATTCTAAGGAACCCATAGATCACCCTCTTGATTTTAACCTAGATGATATCCCTTTTTCTCAAGAAGAAGATGTCATGGATGCAATATGGAATAGGAGGGAGGATTACTAGAGACAACTTGATAAATACAAAGAAAAGGATTTGGGCTCCATTACAATTTTGAAAAGAGACAGTGAAACAAAGTTGCATGAAGATGGTCAAATAAATGTTGCTTTGATAAGGTCTCATTCTCCTACTTTGGAATAAGGAATATATACTCAAGAAGGGAAAGAAGTGATTGATTCCAAAGTAAGAGATAAATATTTTCAACTAGGAAAGATGGTACTCATGTGGGACAAAAGAAAGGGAAAACCAAATATGCACAAGGATTTTGATTGTCTATGACAAGGCCTATACAAGATTGAGAAGAAGTATGTCCATGATTCCTTTTACTTTTCTACGTCAATGCATCCTTTTACTTGTCTACAATGGTGGGAAGGAGACTACCACTACCCATTAATGTGTCCCTTCTAAAACCCCATCATGGGGAGGAGACTTGTTTTCTTAACTTTAGATTAGCTTCGAGTAGGGTAGGTACGCTAGATAGGTCATGTTGTGTCCTTGGTTTATTGCATTATTTTCCTTATATTGATATTGTTCATTTCTTTATTATGCATTCATATTAGCTTAATGTTTATATTATGAAAAATAAAAATAAAAATGATATATTGATGGAAAAACAAATATTTCTTGCATGGTTTTATATTTTCATAACCAAGGTGGATAACAACTGCTTTCCTTCTAGTACTAATGTGTGCATGTTAGAATGTAGTAGGATGTTTTAGAGTGATACAGTTCGCATGACTCGGATTATCATAGATGTTGAGGTTCTCATGTGCTCTACGGTGAGTACATGTCCCCATGTCAGAGCCAGATGTTACCCCTCTTACCTAGGGGTAACTAGAGGAGATCATGTCTCATGGACATGTTAGCACACCTTTTCACCTTGCAATCAGATCTGATAAAATGTAAAATCAACGATGGAGAAATAGCTAATTCAAGGAGAGAATTCCCCACGTGTCATAGGAAAACCTTCTTTCCGGTTGGGTTAGTGTGTGCCAACCTCAGGGGGGAGTCGCTAGGTACCTCRTTGTTGGTTTGGGTCTGATTTTATGCAAAAGAAACACACAAAAAAAATAGCCAAACTTGTGTTGGACARTGTGTAAAACCACCCAAGATGTTAGGAAAAAGATAGTATAATTCACTTGGAAGGATCCCTATAGTGTTAGCRTGAGAAAGATGAATAGAAAGAAGGAAAGACAACAACTTAAGAGATCGAAATTAATCACAATAAGAGGTTATGCTACTGTTTGTTACCATTTATTAAATGCATCTACCACATTCTAAAATAGACATGAAATGCAATTAATARCTCATTAGAACAACATATAAATCCTTTTTAAACACATAATGGATGGACAACAATTTCACTCATAAATATAGCACATACAACATATAAAACACTTATCTTTTAATTCAGTTGTGCAACCAACTGCTTGGGATGGACGTTCCACCCAACTATAGATTTTTTGTTCCAAATATCAACAACAAGTCACCCATGAGTTGAGGCTAGTAATCCACAAAATAGGGTGGTCTCTCACTGTCGACTCACAGTTAAGAAAAAACTACAACCCACTGGTATTCTCCTACAACTATCTCGATTTTCCACCAGCTCTCTTCCTTTTGACTTACCCAACCCAAGGAATGTACCCCTTCACTGATCTCAGTCCCTTAGGCATCCCATTCATTTATCAAGGTCTCTCTGGCATAAGTAACGATGAATCTCTTTGCTCGAAACTCAAGGGAACTCATTACTAGGAAAACTACCAACAAACAACAACAAACACTTGTTGTTATAGTGCAACTCACACAAGAGTTCACTCTTAAGGCTTGACAACCTGACTCTTTAGTATTTGACTCCAAATAGACTCCACAAAAATGCTCTAGCATGATTGAGAATTCGCCCTCCATGGTTGCTCCAACTCCAAGCTCTTCTTTTCTACTCTTAGCTTCTTGTTCATGCAAAAATATTGATTGTCTAAAACTATTGTCACTGCCCATACAAATTTCCTCTCCTTTGGCTTACTTTCTCGACTCACACACTTCCTCAAGTTGATTGTACTCATCCCCCATGCTGCTAATAACTATGGGGTGTGACTTCTCACACCCACCCTCTTACATGCATTTCAATGATTGGCTTTGGGGACACTCAATCAAAAAATAGATTTTAATACATACTGATAATAAAATTCAAGAATATGGGTGGAATTAATAGACATGGGTAATCCCCCTTGGACCACTCTCTTAGACATTCTCCTAGACTCTCCCCTCTCTTGTGGATTAATTCAACCCCCATCTCTGTCCATGTCCACGTGACAACTAATATCACATTTTATTTATTAAAATTCATAAATACAATTCACATATACAGCGCTTGGTCGTAGCCACATATTATATCTACATTAAGAATCAATTAAACTAGGGATTATAGTGGGGATGTTATAAACGATGGTACAATACAATTTATCATGGTGCCACACGTATGACCCCATTTGAAGATCTGCGACCAAAATCCCCCATCAATAGTATCTTACTTACTAGAAGTCTCAAAGGTACATGAGGTCGATAAAACCATCACATCTTGGGCCGATGTTCTTTGCACTCTCAAAGATAAAATGGCCATGGCTCAAAATCAGATGAAGCAACAAGCCGATCATCATCGCTCTAAATGCAATTTTGAAGAAGGGGATCAAGTGTTCCTTTGCCTGTAGCCTTATAAGTAGACCTCCCTCAAAGACAACCACCCCTAGAAGCTTGCTCCAAAGTTTTATGGCTCTTATAAGATCCTTAAATGTATTGGGCTAGTGGTTCCCAAATTAGAACTTCTTAGCCAAACTAAAATCCATCCCATCTTTCATGTCTCCTTCTTAAAGAAAGTGGTTGGATCTAATTGCCACACTTGAACTAGCCTTCTTGAATTGGATGAAGAAGATTTCATTTGGTTGCAACCTGAGGTCGTCCTTGACAAAAGAGAGTCCTAATACAATGGAAGGATACACAACCAAAGGATGCCACATGGGAACCAACAATGACTCTTCAATAATTCCCTCATCTCCAGCCTTGAGGACAATGTTGTTTTTTAAGGGGGAGGGCATGTTAGGGTCCTAACCCCCCTAACACCCTAAGTAGATAGATATGTTACTATGTATTGCTATGTATGGAGGTCATCACTAGTAGATAAGACCCATGTAATAGTGTGAAAACAATAAATATAAATGTGAAAGCAATACATGTAAGAAGACTTACTAAAGGTTCCTTCTCTATAATATTCTTAGGAGGTAGAAAGTACTATATAAATATGTAGAAGTAATGCAAAAGATGTATTGTGAAGTTGTTTGTAATCGAGTTGTACTTAATTGGAGGTTGCCCCCTGGAAGAGGCAAGTGAACATTGCTTCCAATAAGAAAGCTAACATCTTGGTGCTATTCTGGTTTATTATTTGTCTATTGTGTTTGCTAACTATATTTTTTGCAGTAAATCTGGGCAATGTTTATTATTTTTGCTATGTATCTTTCCATTTGCTAATAAAGAACATCACATGTAGTCTTTGGGTTGAGTCAATGTTTTTTCATTGCATTCCACTACAATGTATATAAGAACACCTTTGCTCACATTTGCATAAATACATATTCCGATGTAAGTAATAAAACCAAACTAACTAGTTTTTAAAGCTAAGGAGATGAAAGTACCCAAAAAATTGTCGATAATGGTTAAAGTTGTAGAAACCTAATATTTCAAAGACATATTGACTCTTGAGCAATTTGACAAATAGTAGGATTCTTTCCAGACCTTTTGAATTAGGGTTGAATTTAGACTACCACATGATTTCATAAAGTAATCAGTGCACCAT
>JASDQU010103602.1:183347-194865 GCA_032191745.1 Picea mariana
GGAGATGAAAGTACCCAAAAAATTGTCGATAATGGTTAAAGTTGTAGAAACCTAATATTTCAAAGACATATTGACTCTTGAGCAATTTGACAAATAGTAGGATTCTTTCCAGACCTTTTGAATTAGGGTTGAATTTAGACTACCACATGATTTCATAAAGTAATCAGTGCACCATGTGAAAACCAAGGTTTCTTGCAAGAAACTTATGTTTTGTGCACTAAGTAATTGAACTCCATAGTCAAAAGCCACTTGAATATAGACAAACAACATTGTTTTCTCTAGAAAAGACCATCTGACACTTGTATCCGTGCACAGGGATACCACATGTTGTTGAAACTATAGATCCTACCATATGAGAGAAGATAGTCCTCATTTTTTACCCATGTTGAATCATGCATAAGGAGAAAAGATTTTATAGTCATAAAATCTATTCCAATACATCATAAGATGAGCATATCTAATTATTTTTTCACAAACACATCTATACAACACATTTCAGAAAAAAGGTGAGAAAGGCAAAACAACACAATATAATCTTCTCCACACAAAATGTTAAAATGAAACCCTTAACAGACACACTAAAAAAAAGTTGGGTGGAGGGGAATTGTCCTAAAAAAAAATCCCGAACTATTGAATACGTACTACACTAAATGTATATTATCACCTAAAAAAATCTAAGAAATAATTGATGAAATAGTAGTGAATACCTACTACACTAAATGTATATAATCACCTAAAAATAAAATCTAAGAAATAATTGATGAAATACTAGTTATTGTAAGAGTGTTGTTATTAAAATGGAAGTAAATATCCTTTACCATGCAATAACAACATACTTCCTTCAAATTAGTTAGGAGTCATTATCAATATAACGGTCCTATGTCATGAGTCCATTTCATGGAAGGTGAGCAGTTAGTTATGGGTCCAGTGAGCAGTTAGTGATCAAAAAAGCAAAAAGAGGAGCGGGCAACGAGAGGTTAGTTACAAGTCCTTATCATTTAAGAAAACAAAAAAGCCCTTAATATAAGCCGTTCGATGTACGTCGGGGAAAAAGCTAAAAACATGAGCCATTCGATGTAGGTAGGCAGCAGTACATTTGGGTGTGTGCCTTGAATCAGATATCACACATGCCATCTTTACCTCCGCGAACATGCTGCAATTCTATGTACTTCGATTCATTCTATAATTTCCACCTCTGCAGCTTGAAGAATTGGATCAACAACCTGGGCCGTTCAATGTAGGTAGGTAGCGGTACCTTATCACTGGGTGTGCATCCTTGAGTTCAGATATCACTGGGTGTGCATCTTTATCTCGGTGAACGTGCTGTAATTATCTGTACTTATATTAATTCCATGATTTCCACTTCTGCAGGTTGAATGGATATTTATTTGTGCAGATGATATCGTCTTTCACAGTCACACAGTATGTACTCTGCTACTATGAATTTCCATCATCAAAGAGTTTGCAACAGAGTCTGTATTGTACTCGGCCTCTCTTCTTTATCTTGTATCACCACATAATCATTATTTTTTCCCCGAATGGTTGAGTTTACAAATTTTTGTATTCTTTAGTATCAACACATAATCAATACTTTGTTAGTTTTTTTGGCGGATAATGAGGTGCAAGTAGATCACATAGTTTTCCATTTGAATTAATTAATAAGATTTTGTTTTCCTGATCTCAAGTGCAGTTCCATTTCACAGAGTTTCTGGGTAGTCATATTCATTAATATTAATTAGGAGTGTTTAGAGGATGCAGGATATGTATGTCACAAAATGAATCAAATCGAAGAGAGTTTGTTTGTTGGTATCATTTATTCATAATATTGGCATCTCATCTCCTCGAGTCTGATAAGACGTTAGAATTTATAGTTGTAAAATTTACAAAGGTATTCATAACTCTGTATAGTTATATTTATGTATAAATATGTTAATAAATAACAGAACAGTTCTGCTCATTTTTACGTTTATACTTCATTTGATCTGATTTGAATGGAAACTTATACTTCTTTTGATCTGATTTGAATGGGTTTCCTTTTTCACAGGTGATCGAGAGAAATGGAAAACATGGAGCACATGCAATGGAAAGAATGGGTCGGATTTGGGGTTTTAAAAATATTTTTGTTATGCGAGTTGACTAATATTTTTTCTTTGTGGTTGGGTGTTGTATACAGTAGTCTTTTCTTCCGTTTATTTTTATTTATTTTGCGGGCTCGCTTTGTTTTCTCTTTTACTCTGTTTTGCAATAATTGCCCTGTTTTGTAGTAAGTTTTTTTTGCTTGTTTCTTTGTTGTAATTAAACACTACCTTCTTTCATTTACATCCGGAACCATACCTTACCTTTGGATCTACTCCAGTGGCAACCAACGTCTAATCAGGTTATAATTTGATTTAAATGAGATGGTTTAAATTCAATATAAATGTTTTTTTCATTGAATATGCATTTCATTCATTCTCAATTGATTCTAATTCTGATAGTGCAACACTATTCGTACTGAATTGATGATAGTGCAGCACTATTCGTATTCGTACTGGATGCACGATGGATCTGGATGCACGATGGATGAATTAATTGAATTAATGGCGAATTCATTCTATTTCTTCTCCGTCCCCGCTTTGAGGTAGGTAGCTCGATATGTTATAAGCTCTTATTTTCTTTATTCATGTGTAATGTTTTTGCATGTCATTTGCATAACATACTAGACTCCGCTAGTATGGAACACAACATTCTGGATGTGGGCCTTACGAATTTGCCTTATAGAGTGCTTGAGTGGAGTGCAGAGAGATAAGGAGTTTTGGTTGTGGTAGTGTGTGTAGAGTTGGGTGTGTCTTTACTGATAATAGTAACTGAATTGAGAGTTTTAGGTTAAATTTTAATCGCAAAAGTATATTTAGTATTGTTAATGTTACAGTTTATTTTAATATTATTTTAGTTATACTAATAATATTGGATTGTTTTTTTAACATTATTACTAGAATCATATATTCTCACCTCAAAATAGTGGTTGTGAGCCCAAGTGAATCATAAGTGTATAATCTGGTTTGTTACTTATCTTCATAGGGTTAATCTTTAAGATTGATTTCCTAGATAGACTGATATCTAGAAGTTTGTCTTAGAATTTTGAGAATGCAACAAATTTAATCAAAGTTTTCCATTTGTTAAATAAGAATGTTATGCCCCTACATTATAATTGTTATACTTCAACTCATCTTGGGAATCATTTCTTCCCTCCTGACATTTGGCACCTCCATTCAAAAAAGATATTTGCACAAGAATCCACATTCTCCACCATTTACTTAAGGCCATCTCCATTGTTTGTTTCCATAACAGAGAGAACCCTTTATTTATGAAGGTTCAATAAAAGTTCTTACCCTCCTTCCTTGTTTGTGGTTTGAGTCCTAGCATCTTTGTCAATGCTCCTCTCATCCCTCCTTTACTTTGGGTTGCATCACCTCTTGCCTACACATCTATTTTATTTTCTTTCTCTTATTTTCTTGTCATTCTCTTGGCCTTAGTCTCGATCCACCATTTACTAAAGGTCATCTCCATTGTTTGTTTCCATAATAGAGAGAACCCTTTATTTACGGGGGTTCAATTAGAGTTCTCACTCTCAACCCCTTGTTTACTAAAGGTCATCTCCATTGTTTGTTTCCATAATAGAGAGAACCCTTTATTTATGGGGGTTCAATTAGAGTTCTCACTCTCAACCCCTTCTTCGTGGTTTGTGGTTTGAAATCTAGTATCCTTGCACCATGTCTATGCCCCACTCATTGCCCCCAATAATTTGGGTTGTGTTATTGCTCAAACTTTCATTAAGGGAAAGTCTCGCCCTCCGAAGGAGAGCTTGGGGAAAAAGATAAGCAATCCACCCACTGTCACCTCAGTGACCTTGCCTCTGCACTTTAAGGCTAGGGTTCCTAACCTAAGGACGATTGTCCTACAAGATCAATGCCAAGTCCTATCATTGTACTTGGAAGGGGAAAGGCTCAAGACTCAGTTTGACTTGGGGTTTCTATCTTCTCTTAGGGGTAGAGCACATCAAGTATGAGAGAACACAATTGATAATGAACTCCAAGAGAATATGATGTAAACCACAATGCTCAATTTAAATGTACTTGGAACTTGAAAATGTTTGTATTGTATCCGGATTCCAAATATCAATGTATCATAGCCATGTACCATTTATCCATCATCAACAAAATAGATGCCAATGTATAACCAATGAAAGCAGATTATATGCCAAAAGTAGTTATCATGTGCCAAAGAACTGAAATATTTCTACGAGTGCACCATTAGGACAGCTTGTGTGTTCTTATCAGACCATGAATCACCTTATATCAGTCAACCATGTACTACAGTGACAGCACAATAACCAATTGAAGGAGATTGTGTAGTTATGTGGGGCAGTTGTGCAATAAGTATGTATTAAAGACCATTTCATTCAAATGTCAAAATCCAGTGAATGTGGCCAAGCGCTAGGTAGTAGGAGCTATAAAAGAAGGTTCGAGACTGTATAATGGACAGCTAATGAAAATATACCAGCAGTCATATATCATACCATTCAGATGACAAGATCAGATTGGATAATTACACTATTCCCACAGTGATCTTCTTCATAAGTTCTGTGCCGAAATAATGTTTAAACAATGCCTTCCACTACTAATAAAATGACAGTATCTTAGGGCAGGCTTTAGTGCCAGATTTTAAACCAGAGATAAAGACTGTGAAAGGGTCATGAATACTGTTCGTAGATTGAGGTATCAATTATGCGAAAGACACCATGAAGCGTTAAGTGTATATCATCAACAAAACCGTACTTTGAACTCTGCAATTTGACATTGAATTGAACCCTTAAATAATGTAAAGTTTAGGTCTTTTTAGTGAGGACGTTGAGACATATCATGCATCGATCCTTTTCTATGAGATATATTGAGCGATAAGACACCAAATCTTTGCCAGAAAACGAGACGAGACCTTCAAAACTTATGATATAACAATTTTGCAGTCCTTCAGACAGTAAACACCCTTGAAATAATAGTGAAAGGAGAGTGATGTTTTCTGTTTAGAAGAGGTCGTTTGGCTTCATTAAATGTCGACTTACTTTCTTGAAGTTTGTTGAGCGATAAACTATCCAAACGTTGCATAAACAACGAAACTAATAGCAGCAATGAAATCTCTGCAGACAGTAAAGGAGTCTTAGACATGATAACATTTTCCCCTTTTAAGATGGGTCGTTGGACCATTTTTGGCATCATTTAGCCCAGGTAGATAGTCTAGTTACAAGATCAATTTAAAATGTTGCATAAATGATGGTCCAAAGTTCAAACAACATAAAATGTAACCTTACTAATACACCAGAGAAGGGAAATTGATATATCAAATTGTTGCATCGTTTTATCACATATGATTGCATAAACGTGGTAAAAATAAATGGCAATAATTCTAGTTATGATCCATTGATCCAAGTTGTTCCGAACATAAGCATTTAAGGCATCCTCAAATAGTTAAACTAGATTCAAATCAGAGATGCATTATGAATCCAAAGGGTTAGATCCTTTAGAAAGATGAGCAATGAAACAACTAGATCAAAAACCCTCTATATGCCAGCCATGAAGATATTCATTAAGAGCAAGCTAGCGTAGATTGAATAAGATATATCAGTGAAACTCAAACAATTTAGATCCAAGACTAAACATGATAGACCCTAGATTGCAAAGAAAAAATAGAAAAAGGACAATGATATATATCAATGAAACTTAAACAATTTAGATCCAAGACTAAACATGATAGACCCTAGATTGCAAAGAAAAAATAGAAAAAGGACAATGATAGACCAGTTCCTAGAGAGAGCTATGGGGTCTCTATGCTATGCTAGATCTAGGTGAAGCTTTAGGATAGGACAATGTTGATGGCACCTGGAGGATTGCCCTTCAAGCATTGGCAGGGTTAGATATTTCTCTTCAAGATTGGATGGGGGATTGGTCCATGAAGAAGCCTCTCCAAGTACTAACAAGGTGATCTCAAAGGTTGTYCAAAGCATCAAATGTATATCATCAAGAAGCATTATGTGTATATCATCAACAAAAACGTACTCTGAACTCTGCAATTTGACAGCGAATTGAACCCTTAAATAATGTAAAGTTTAGGTATTTTTAGTGAGGATGTTCAGACATCTCATGCATCGATCCTTTTCTATGAGATATATTGAGCAATAAGACACCAAATCTTTGCCAGAAAATGAGACTAGACCTTCAAAACTTACGATGTAACAATTCTGCAGTCCTTTAGACAATAATCACCCTTGAAATAATAGTGAAAGGAGAGTGATGTTTGATTTTTAGAAGAGGTCGTTTGGCTTCCTTAAATGTCGACTTACGATAAACTATCCAAACGTTGCTTAAACAATGAAACTTATACCAGCAATGAAATCTCTGCAATCTGGACAGTCAAGAAGTCTTAGACAGCGATCAGAAAAAGATATCATTTTCCCTTTTTAAGATGGGTCGTTGGATTATTTTTGGCATCAGTTATCCCAGGTAGATATTCTAGTTACAAGATCAATTTAAAATGTTGCATAAATGATGGTCCAAACAACATGAAATGTAACCTCACTAATACACCAGTTCAGATATTATAACCAGAGAGGGAAAATTGATCTATCAAATTGTTGCATTGTTTTATCACATATGATTGCATAATCGTGGTAGAAATAAATGGCAATAATTCTAGTTATGATTCATTGATCCAAGTTGTTCCAAGCATAAGCATTTAAGGCATCCTCAAATAGTTAAACTAGATTCAAATAAGAGATGCATTATGAATCCAAAGGGTTAGATCCTTTAGAAAGATGAGCAATGAAACAACTAGATCAAAAACCCTCTATATGCCAACCATGAAGATATTCATTAAGAGCAAGCTAGCGTAGATTGAATAAGATATATCAATGAAACTCAAACAATCTAGATCCAAGACTAAACGTGATAGACCCTAGATTGCAAATAAAAAATAGAAAAAACACAAAAAGCAAAAATCGATTTTAGGTTTAGCAAAAATCGATTTTAGGTTTTTTTGAGTGGTTGAAGACAATGATAGACCAGTTCCTAGAGAGTGCTATGGGGTCTCTATGCTAGATCTAGGTGAAGCTTAGGGTTTAGGATAGGACAATGTTGATGGCACCCGGAGGATTGCCCTTCAAGCATTGTCCATGGTTAGATATTTCTCTTCAAGATTGGATGGGGGATTGGTCCATGAAGAAGCCTCTCCAAGTACTAACAAGGTGATCTCAAAGGTTGGCTAAGGCATCAAGTGTATATCATCAAGAAGCATTATGTGTATATCATCAACAAAACCATACTTTGAACTCTGCAATTTGACAGCGAATTGAACCCTTAAATAATGTAAGACTTAGGTGTTTTTAGTGAGGACATTGAGACATCTCATGCATCCATCCTTTTCTATCGGATATATTGAGCAATAAGACACCAAATCTTTGCCAGAAAATGAAACTAGACCTTCAAAACTTACGATGTAACAATTCTGCAGTCCTTCAGACAGTAAACACCCTTGAAATAATAGTGAAAGGAGAGTGATGTTTGCTGTTTAGAAGAGGTCGTTTGGCTTCTTTAAATGTTGACTTACGATAAACTATCCAAACGTTGCATAAACAATGAAACTTATACCAGCAATGAAATCTCTGCAGTCTGGACAGTCAAGGAGTCTTAGACAGCGATCAGAAAAAGATAACAGTTGCCCCTTTTAAGATGGGTCGTTGGACTATTTTTGGCATCATTTAGCCCAGGCAGATAGTCTAGTTACAAGATCAATTTAAAATGTTAAATAAATGATGGTACAAACAACATGAAATGTAACCTCACTAATACACCAGTTCAGAAATTATAACCAGAGAGGGAAAATTGATCTATCAAATTGTTGCATTGTTTTATCACATATGATTGCATAAACGTGGTAGAAATAAATGGCAATAATTCTAGTTATGATCCATTGATCCAAGTTGTTTTGATCATAAGCATTTAAGGCTTCCTCAAATAGTCAAACTAGATTCAAATCAGAGATGCATTATGAATCCAAAGGGTTAGATCCTTTAGAAAGATGAGCAATGAAACAACTAGATCAAAAACCCTCTATATGCCAACCATGAAGATATTCATTAAGAGAAAGCTAGTGTAGATTGAATACAAGATATATCAATGAAACTCAAACAATCTAGATCCAAGACTAAACGTGATAGACCCTAGATTGCAAATAAAAAATAGAAAAAGGACAAAAAGGGAAAATCAATTTTAGGTTTTTTTGAATGGTTGAAGACAAGGATATACTAGTGCCTAGAGAGGGATATAGGGTCTCTATGCTAGATCTAGGTGAAGCTTAGGGTTTAGGATAGGACAATGTTGATGGCACCTGAAGGATTGCTCTAGGGTTAGATATTTCTCTTCAAGATTGGATGGGTGATTGGTTATGTTATCGCACAAATTGTAGGTTGGGCAAAGCCCGAACCAAACCACAATATGGGGACATCTAAGAGAACACCTATCCACTGTCACCTCAGTAGGTATTCCCGTCACTTTAGAGGGAGTGATCACCTCAAGGGGGGAATCCCGGGCGACCCTAGGAGGAAATGAGATGGAAAATGATACTTATGAATGGATTCCCCTATAGGTCAAGTTGCTAGATGGAAAGAGAGTTGGAAATGAGTCTCGGCAGTAGTCAATGGTTGTCAAGTCTTTGAGTACCTGCGAAGAGTGTTTGTACATGCCCGAGACACAAGAAAATCCAACTGTAGGAGCTATATGTTAGGTGGAAAAGCAAGTTAATCTTGCTGTCCCTAATTGCAGCAGTCAACAAAGATATATATCAGTGAACAAATGATTATTAGAGCTGCTCAAAAGTTGATAAAAGTCTCGTAAACAATGCAAGAGATAAACTAGAAAACACTAGTACAACTCAAGTATAAAAGCATAAGACTTTAGAATTGATGTAAGGCTGTTATAGACAAGTATTGCAGAGATGTGTTTGCAGCCTTATGGCTGTAGCAAACAAGTTGTTACAGCAGAAATACCAACCACCAAAACTTGCAAAGAATCTACCCAAAAGATGCACTAGGACTAGTAGATTATGTTGGCAAACTTTTAGCAAATTCCGACAGTCAAATTGTGAGTTATTCAAGAAAGTGTTTAGGCTTTGCTGCAGCCCTAATGGCTGTAGCATTAAAATTATTACAGAAACAAATTGTTTGGCTTAGAGAGGACGCCCTTAGGGCACAAGAATGCTTATAACATATAGAAAATAATCCAACTTGAACAAGATTGATATCTCACTAAATCACGTTTACCAAGGCAAACAATTTATTTCTCCAATGCAAAAATTTCAGATTAGTGCCTTTAAAATGGGTGAATGGAGTCTTAGAAGTGTGAGTTGGATCAACAAGATCCCTAGGGGTGTAAATCCTCTTACTCCCTAGGGCATGCCAATCAACCTAGGGTAGATCTAGGAGGGTGTACACACTCATACTTCTCTTAGCAACCCTTCTCAAAAAATGCCTTATAAACTTAGAAAATAAGATGAAGCTTAATGGAGGGTCTATGCAACATACTCCTGCTAGGGTTTCAACCAACAATGACCAAGAATAAGAAAGAAAGAACTAACAAATGTAGATTTTTCTTACCAATTCCAAGAGAGAGAGAGATCAAACCCTAGTTCACCAAGAAAATTACCATCCAAGAGCAAGAACATAAGCCTTCAAGAGGGGCACACCACTTTAGCTCAAGCATTCACCAAGAAGCATTTGCAAAAGAGAGAGATGCCAAAAATGCCTAAGAGGGTGTAAATTTCAGCCAATATCCTCTCAGAAGAGGGAGAGTTATGATGAAAATGAGATACAAATAATCTCTATTTATACAAATTCTTCTAAACATAGTTTGTCCACAAAATTTAGGGTAAACCTCAAGATAAGGGGTCAACAGCCCTAATCTTGCCCCTTTACAAAAATAATATTAAATAATTCATAATTTGCACATAGAGAAACCTAGACATCACGCCTTTAGGGAAACCTTTAGGCCCTTTTTTGGCCATTGAGATTGGAGAAGGGGTGTTGGGCTTCCAAAATCCATATTCCAAGGCGCTAGGACCTCTCTCCACTAAATCAGGGTGCCAATCCTCATCAAAGTGCCAAGTGTCACATCACCACCACATCCTAGCTCATGTGTGACGTCAAGCTCCAAGAAGGTGATGTTTTGCCTCTTTCAAGCAAATCGTTTGGGTGGTAGGGACTAGGTTAGGTCATCCATGATGTCATCTAAGCCTCCAAAGGCATGTCTTTGTGATCTGGCATGTGGGCCCTTGGCAGCCAACCTGTGGGTTTGAAGCCCCATGGAATCCCAAACTAGGCTTGTTCCTCCAAAACTGTCCACCAGCTAGGTCCTGTAAAGACAAATGGATACACCCTCCAAGGATATCAAGTCAAAGAATCATGATGAGTAAATAAAATCAATAAAAGAGCTATCTAAGCAAGTACATCCAAACCACCTCATCAAAATAAACTAATGCTCAAAGATCCTATGCAATTTGCTAAGTTTAGGTATGGGAGGGTTGACAAAATGACCTATTGGGTGAATAGTTCCTCAAGTTTAGGGGTGTTTCCCGAGGGGACCTCCTTCTAAGTCATGTGGATGATGTGTCATGGATGAGGGGAAGACTTTTGGGCATGGGGTTCATGACATACATGTAGATTTTCGAGGAACTAGAAGGCTTCCCAACATGTTTGTCTTTGACCTCTTGTTGGGCTCTAAGTTTGAGATAAAAAAATTGTCCTTGCTTATGTTTTAGGACAGCAAACAGGTCTGATATATTCTGCCCCAAATTATGCCTTCAAGATGATGATTGTATGCTCTTTTAAGGTGCCCTTGCAAGTGTTTTCGTAACCAATGTTAGTACATGCACAAACCTCAAAACATACAACACTCCTCTAGGATATTTTAACAACTAATTAGGCTGAAAAATAACTAAGCATGCATGACAAAAGAACACATCATGTTTTTGGTCAACATGATCCCCATGGTGAAAACCAATTTGAGAGATAGATATATGTTGGAGTCTCCAAGCAACAATACAAAAGGAAATAACATAAGAAGAACCTGATACAAATGCTAGCTCATCTCAAGCTCATCAATAGAGTTCATCTTGTGAAATGCGCCCCCTTTCCTCTTGCACCCTCAACCAAGCAAGTGCGTCCACACTATACCAAATGTGCCTCTCTTCACCAAGCTTGGTGCGCCCCCATACCATGGATGTGCCCTTCTCTAAACTAGCTTGCGCCCTCAAGCTCTCAACCAAACTTGCATCCCACAAGTGTGCCCACACAAGCTCAAGAATGGCTTCCTCAAGAAACATGCCCCTCCTTCACAAAGGTGCGCCTCTCTTCTCCTCTCTAAACCCTCACTTCCTCTCCTCCTCTTCTCTCAACTCTCTCAAGTGAAGAATGAGCCTCATCCTTACCCTTTTC
>JASDQU010103602.1:224474-245326 GCA_032191745.1 Picea mariana
ATCCAATATGTTAGCACGAATGAACAAGTTGTTGATATGTTGACCAAGCCTCTATCTCGTGTAAAGTTTGAGCACTTTCGAGATAAGCTTAGTGTCGTCAGTAAGGACCTCCCTCGAAAGGGGGAGTAGTGTTGTGATGCCAGCCCCATGATGATGATGTACCATCCTAGTGTTGTGATGCCAGCCTCGTGCTGATAATGTGCCAGCATAGTGCTGTGATGCCAGCCTCGTGCTGATGATGTGCCAACCAAGTGTTGTGATGCCAGCCTTGTGTTGTGATGATGTGCCAGCCTCGTGCTGTGATGATGTGTGCCAGCCTCGTGTTGTGATGATGTGTTCCAACCTCGTGCTATGATGCCAGCTTCATGCTGATGATGTTGTGTTGCCAGTCTCGTATTGTGATGCCAGCTTCATGCTGATGATATTGTGTAGCCAGCTTCATGCTGTGATTCCAGCTTCGTGTTGAAGATTCTCAACCTAGTGTTGATGTTGATGATACTCCAGCCTTTATGTTGTGTTGTTGTTGATGTTGATGATACTCCAACCTTTGTGATGAGTTGTTGTTGATATTGATGATACTCCAGCATTTGTGTTGTGTAATTGTTGCTATTGATGATGAGAAAAACTTTCAATGATTTATAGATACGTCAGTCAGTGTTCCAAGATGTTGTTGATGATGTTGCCCTCTCTCTCGCCTGATGTTGTTGTAGAATGCCCTTCTTGTTAAAGGGGAGTGTTGAAATATTGTAACTGCAAAGAGTATTCTATTTATTATTCATGTATTATTCATTATATCAATCCCCTTTTGTAGATTGACCATGTCGGGCATTGTAAATAACCAAATCCCCTTTTGTGGATTGGTCAAACCCTAATTGTAATATGCTAAATGAGAAGTCGGCCCCCAGAATATACTAAAGTGGTTATAACCACCCAGAATGAGAAGTCGGCCCTACCAGTGAAAAGACACCTCAGTTCAGCACCTTCCAAATTGTATAAATAAGAGAGGCCAGCGCCTCATTTGTTCACTCACTCACTTGTTCATCAGAGCGCAAGTTTGGAGCTGCGGTTGGAGAATAAGGAAGAGAGAGAAAGGCGCATACTTGGGAGAGGACTTTATTTATTGTTTGGTTCATTCTCTTGGCATTGTATTGGCTATCTATATTAAGGAAGTTTTTGTTGGGTTTTCTCCCCCATGAGGGTTTCCCAGAATAAATGATGTGTCTCTTGTGATTGTGTATTTCTCAGTGATCCTATCTATGCTATGGTTATCTAGTGAATTGAAAAGAAACCTGATAATAGCTTAAACCTTAACAGTTTCTACATGCAATGGTTGTCACCTTGGGGGTAATCCTGAGGTTATTGGCACGTGTGGGCAAGGTTTTGGCCTTTAGAGGCCCAACATTTCACTCCCTGAGCCCAACATTCCATGACAGAGGTCCAGCGTCACCCTAGAAGGGCATGACATCACCCCTGGAGTGATTCTTAGATGCAAATTAATTTTATTTTGTCCAGATTTAATTTGTGTAAAAAACTGGCCAGGTCAGGCCAAGTAATTATGAACTGAAATTAATTTTAGGTTAAATTTTGTATAAATAAGCAGAAAGTGACATTCATTTTCATCACAACTTGTCCTTGGAGACAAGAGGTTAGGGTTATTGGCTGAAATTGTGAGGCATCACTCTTGTTTAAGGCTTGTATTTGCAACTTGGATCAATTATTGGAGTTTTATGGTGATCTTGCATGGTATACTCATGATTATTCTTACTACAAGTAAGTAGAATCTGCATTTTGTCATCTATTGAATGGTTTAAGGTATGGTTTTATTTGCTCATACAAGATTATGAAATTGCATGGTGTATTTAATGCTTGAAGTAGGAAACTTAAGTTGTTACTTTCTTACTTTTTTATTTGCCACGCTTTCACTAAACTGATCTAGTAACTAGTGAAACCCTAGAGCCCTAAATTGCTAGCACTCTAGAGGTTTGCATTTGGTTATTGTTGCATAAGTTCTACTCCATAGAAATCCTAAGGAGAGCAAGGCGCTAGGGCCTAGAAGTGCTTACACCCTAGCATTTTGTCTCTTAAGGTCAAAATCTAGGAGGACTTAAGTTACTACTTCTCCTAGACTTTTTCCCTCTTAGACATTTGTGTATCATCATTAATTTGAAGCCTTAGAAGGAGCTGCCCACATTGACTCCATTTACCCCTAAAAGGCACTAGTCTTCAACCCTTGTTTCTTGACAAGAACCATCAAACTTCAAACTCAATCTCTCTACCTAATACCCTACTAACCTAAACTAACTTGCTAACCTAGTCTAGGAATACTAACCACTAAGCTGTTGTTGTTATAATCACTACTACAGCCATCATTTTGCAGCCTATCCAAACTTGTTTGACCACTTAAATCAATCCAGAAATTGTATAAGGCAAGGTACAATCAACCAAGACTAAAGTGTGCATCAAATTGTCTTTCTAAATACTTTTCTGAAGATTTTACTACTGCCGTCATTACTTTATTTTGCTGTTGCTATAGTTATCATTGGCAGCCTGTTAGAGTTTATTTTCTGATTGACATATATCTAGAAATTGTATGAGACAAGTGTTATCATTTCAGGACTTCACAATATCTTGTTATATTGTCTATTGAAGTACATTTTCTGGATGTTATTATAGCTGTCATTAATTAATTACTGCTGCTATATATTTATCACTTGCTGCATACATTGATTGGTAGCAGTCATCTCTATAAACTAGAAGTCTTGTTGATCATCATCACTTGTTGCTGCCATAACTTTGTTGTTGTATTGGTAAGGGGCAGGTACACTTTATTCTCCTTTGCTTCATCCAACAAGGCTTAAGTCTATTTTGAGTGACCTAGAGAGAGGGGTGGTTAGCCTTACCTTTTCCCTTTCCTCAGCCAACTAGGTCCTGGGACGTCTCCCTTGGAGTGAGGTTTATTCCTCCTAAAGAGAAAGAGGTACTCTATTGGGGTGACAGTGATAAGGTTACCTCCGTGTTATGTCAATATAAGCATACTTGCCTTTAGGCTTTGGGAAAGTATAGATTGTGCGATAACAATATGCAAGCATCTAAAGTGAAGAGGGTATTAAAATTCATCTAAACTTCACCTTTAAGCATCTTGGATTTAAAATTGAAGGGACCTCCTAACAAGGTAGGTGGGGGGTGAGGGTGAAGGTTTGCATTAGTGTTTGTACATAAATGCACAAGTTCACCCCCCAAGAGGTTAGGTGGCGGGATTATGACACTAATAGAATTGTAATTTTATATACAAGCATCTAAAGTGAAGAGGGTATTAAAATTCATCTAAACTTCACCTTTGTGTTAGGCTGAGGGTGAAGGTGGGAAGTTTGTTACAAGATTAGATGACTCTAAAGGTGTGCATTTGTGCACAAATGCTCACCTTACCCCCCAAGAGGTTAGGTGGTGAGATTATAACACGTAGAACTGTAATTTTATATACAAGCATCTAAAGTGAAGAGGGTATTAAAATTCATCTAAACTTCTCCTTTAAGCATCTTGGATTTAAAATTGAAGGGACCTCCCAGCAAGGTGGGTGGGGGGTGAGGGTGAAGGTTTTCATTAGGGTTTGTGCATAAATGCACACCTTCACCCCCCAAGAGGATGGGTAGTGGGGGAGATGAAGGTGTGGGACTAAGCTAATATTGTAGCAAAGAAGCCTCTTTTCCACCACAAATTTGACATGAATCTAGCAAAACTTTCAAGCATGATTAGAGTCCCATCACAATCCAAGTTCCATTCATGGTGGAATGATGCCCCCAAGGGTTGTGCTCAATTCTAAATTGACCCAAATGATAAAAAAAAATAGATCAAACTTCTGAATCGATCTAAACTAACTTCTTGTGTCCCTTGATTTCGACAGCTTAGGGGAAGTTTGCTACAAGATTAGACAACTCTTAAGGTGTGCATTTATGCACAAATGTGCAACTCCACCCTCTAAAAGGTTAGGTGGTCAGATCATAACCCTAATAAGATCGCAATTTTATATACAAGCATCTAAGGAGATGAGGGTACTAAAATTCACAAATCCACACCTTCACCCCCCAAGAGGTTATGTGGTGGGATCATAACACTAATAAGATTGTAATTTTACATACAATCATCCAAGGTGATAAACGTGTTAAAATTCATCTAGGCTTTGCCTTTAAGCATCTTGGAACCAAAATTGAAGAGACCTCCAAGGAGGTTGGGTGGTCTGTGGGTGAGGGTGAAGGTGTGCATTGTGTTTGTGCATAAATGCACACCTTCACCCCTCGAAAGGGTGGGTGATGGGACGGATGAAGGTGTGGGAGTAGGCTAATCTTGTAGCAAAAGGACCCTCTTTCCCAAGACAAATTTGACATGAATACGACAGAAATTTCAAGCATGACTAGAGTTCCACCATGATCCAAGTTCCATGCATAATGGAACAATGCCCCCAAGGGCTTTTTCCCAATTCAAAATTGGCCCATATGGTTGAAAAAGAGATCAAAGTTTGGAATCGATCTTAACTCTGACTTCTTGTGTCATTGAATTCTGACAACTCAAAGGAAGTTTGCTACAAGATTAGATGACTCTAAAGGTTTGCATATGTGCACAAATGCACACCTTCACCATGTAGGAGGTTGGGTGGGGGGCAGAAGGGGGGTTATGAAGGTGTGCATTGGTGCACAAATGCACAACCCTCAACCCCCACCATCCACCCTCCTAGGGGGTGAATGTATGCATATGTGCAAGGTGTGCACCACCCACCCTCCCAGGGGGTGAAGGTTGTGCATTTGTGTAATGGGTGACAAAGGTTGAGGGTGTGTTCATTTATGCAAGGTGTGTACCACCCACCTTTTCAAGGGGTGAACGTGTCCATGTGCAAGGTGTGCACCACTCGGGAGGGTGAAGGTGTGCACTTGTGCACAACCCTCAGCCCCTACCTCTCACCCTCCCATGAAGTGCAAGTGTGTATTTGTGCAAGGCTTGCACTAGCCAAGGGGGTGAAGCTATGAGGGTTCACAAATGCACAACTTCAACCACCATGCGGGTGGTGCAACTATTAGTGTTATAATGTAAACTAATTTTAAGTTTTAACCTAGCTTAGAATCCTTGAGATGGCCCCCTATGTAATTTTTATGTCAATGCACACCTTCTCCCCTCTTCAACCCCCATGAGAGTGGATGCAACGGTTAATGTTACAATGTGAACCATTTGTACCCTAGCTTAGAAGCTTCAAGATGGCTCCCTAGGTAATTTTTAGGATAAATGCACACCTCACCGTCGTAAGTTTTAATGCACATCTTCACCCCTGTAATTTTTAGGTCTAGGTAAAAACTACGAGGGTGAGGTGTGCATTGACCTAAAAATTCAATAGGGAGCCAACTAGAGGCTTCTAAGCTAGGTTACAAATAGTTCAAGTTATAACACTAATGGGATTTGTAATTTTGTATACAAGCATCTAAAGTGTCAAGGGTAATAAAGTCCATCTAGACCTTGCTTTTACACATCTTGGATCTAAGATTGAAGGGATCCTTTGAAAAGAAACTTACATATTTTGTGTATTTGTCATTTTTTCACTACCATTGTCATATTCTATTGAGTATTCTCTTATCTTAAAACATGTTATTTTGTTGACAGGTTTCGACTTATGCGATGTGGGGTTTTATGATTTTGCAATTATCTATCAATTACATCATACTAAGTTAAGAATTCCCAAAAAAATCCACCCAAACAAATCTAATACAAAAAGATGAGATATTTTTCATTACTATAGCATAGAAGAATCATGATAATAGTTCATGAACAATGTCTACGATAAAAGCAAGGCTATATAATGATGAACAAGGTAATAAGGAAAGACGACTTAACAGGAAGATTTGGCTTCACAATGTTTTAAACTCGACTATTTTCATTTACAAACCAAAGTAGATTCTAGAAGAAAAAATCAAACCTCATATGTCACTGTGCCCCCAGAAGCAGCAGGTTGGCGAACGGTCACATTAGAGATAGCACCATTTGCTGAAAGAATGCAAACTGCACGAGGCCCTTGTTGTGAAAATGACATTATTTTTGTTGCAACATCCTGCATTCAGTAAAGATATCCTTTTAAGTTCACTATATTGTGATGTATTATCTTTTATTATTAAAAGAATCAAAGCATCTCTCTCAAATAGGTATTGATTATAATATAATCAAAGAACTTTGTTTCACGGCTCCTTTAAATCATTCTCGTGACACTAACACACTTATGCACTAAGAAAGAAAAAAACACCCTCCAATATCTATATAAACCATTATAAATTTTAAAAACCACCCTTTAGTGTATATATATATCACCATTATAAATTTAAATATGAAACTCTTTGTATATCCATGTAGAAATAATGTTTCCAAAGGAATGTTTATACATCAACTTTTTTTTTCCAAGTTACAAAGCCTGAGGAAAACCCCCAAGTACTTCCCCTCATTTCGCGGATGGTACCCAAGGTAAACCCTAGAATCTTCAGGGCACAAGGTCGGTCAACAACAGGGATCAAAGCCATTACAATAATATACTCGTTAAGAGCTCAACATGTCACTTGCGTGAATTGAACCTATGTGGGGAGGATAACACATTCCTCCCAACCACCCAAGCTAAACCCAATTGACATACATCAACTTAGAACATACGTGATAACAAATGACACACTTATTCACTAAGAAGGAAAAAACCACCCTCCAATATAAATATAAACCATTATAAATTTAAATATGAAATTCTTTGAATATCCATTTAGAAATAATGTTTGAAAAGGAATGTTTATACATCAACTTAGAACATAGAAGATAACAAATAAATCGACTTAGAACATACATGACTTCAATGATCTTATTCAACATAATACCTAACAATAGATTCCCTCTACCCATTCAATTTTTCAAGAAAAGGTAAACTCAAAAAACAACCCCAAAAAGGTGTAACAAAAATTTTCAAACATATCCAAAAATGAGATACAACTTTTGTAAATCTATCAATAAATTAATTGATATTCTTCACCATTGTATATACTTTTTATTTATTTTTCACAGTAATACTCTTTATTTTTTTATTGGAGTCGGGAACTTATTTTCTCCCAAATTCTCCAATCCAATTACCGGAATCTATTTGTATTTATTTTTATAAAAAGGTACACAATGTCCTTGACTAATGCACACAAAACCTCTCCAAAAGGTTCGCTTAGAGCAAGAGAGAGCAATGTGTTTCAAAGACAAGTAACTACAAATTCATTAATATAACAAAAAATCGATTGGCTTATGTTCTCCATCTAACCACAACACATTATTAGGTATTAGACTTTGTATATGAGCTATTTCATATGTATACTCATGATTTTTGTAATATGTTAAATCCATAAAAATGTCACTTTTACATAATAAGGGCCTAATCACTCTTATTTGTGATTGAAGCTTTAAGTTAGGGTTGTTGCCTCATTATTGGTATAAATAGGGATTTCTCCCTATTCTATGTATCCCATATCATATTATCAATATAATCAACCAACTTATTGTTGTTTAATGGAGAAGTCTTCCTCTATTGCTCGGATTTGCAGGTGTAATCTAACCTTGGGTGTTTAGGGGCACCCACTCTTTTCTTTGTTTTTGGCTCTTTATTTATGTTTTGGTTTTGGTTATTTTAATGGTTTCAATTGTAGTTATATTTCGAGTATTAAAATGTGGCAAGTGGGTATGAGAGTATCAACAAATTACCACCCTTGCTATATATTTTCAACAACAATAAAAGAAATGTTGAAGAATATATCCCAATCTTAAGTGACTAAGAAAGCGTTGGAGCAAAGTTTCATGAAGATTGTAGACGAAAGAAGGTCGAGTGTGAGGCAAAGGGCCCATGAAGGAACCTAATCTAGGGTCTATATTCCACAAACCAATCTTTCAAGGACAATATGAGGATATGAACCTTTGAGATTGAAAGGTAACACTCCTTCAAGCTCGTCGTCACCACAAAACTCTCACATAGCCACTTTCAACCTTCAGATGAAGATCCCACAATATAACTTTGGCAAAATGCGAAAGTGCACACTACATACCAAGTTATGTGAGATCATGTTAGCATTTAATATTAGAGATATAAGGCTTACCCATGTAATAAAGTCACCTTAGTGACTTTAGGTTAACAAATTAGGGTTTTCATCTTTTAGGGTTTTGGTCTCTCAAGCTCTTTATAAGAGTGAGGACCCTCATTGTAATTGAGTACCATTCAATAATAATATCATTCAGTGTTTATAGAGATCATGTTTTCGGTATTGTAACCCTACCTAGTGTTTCTTTGGTTCTCGTAATACGGTATCAAAGCAGAATGCTTAGAGACCAAAGCTTGAAGAACAGAGGGTTTGATTATTTGGTTGTGGCTAAGTTGCATGAAACGGGGAAATGTCTGGAAGTTTCCAAAACAAGGACTTCAAGAAACGCGACCCTCAAAAAATGGAAACATCGAGGGAAACACCAAGAGAAATGTCGTATGTGTGTGTGTGTGTGTGTGTATATAGTTTTTTTTAAATACCACATTATCTTGCAAGAAAAAAAGAATGATACACATAAATGACATTTTAGAAGGAAAACCATGTCTATATTAACATGAAAGGACATGTGGCACAAAGTTACAGGAGTAATGCTTTGCATGAGGACACTTGGATACAACCATGGAATAGGAGCATTGGACTAACATCTTGTTAGAGAGTGCACCATCCTAGAGGAGAGGCATTAAACCCTAGGGGAATCATTCCTCAAGGGCATTTCATCATGAGGGTTGGATAAACCCTAGTATGACACTTGTACATCCTTGTATTGTAGAGAGCAGTGTTATCAGAACCAAACCAGTCAACCCCAAAAATGTTAACTGGTGGACATCGAGGTACATGGAGGGCTTGGTAGAGCATCCACTAAAAATACCAGTCAACCATTTGATAGAGCATCCACTAAAAATACCATGAACAAACACAATTACTTGAAAGAACACTTACTATACCAAGTCGCTATGCATGAGGAAACCCTAGTTTCATGAATCATCCACCAAAACAAGAAAAGCATCCACAAGACTACTCTCCAAGAAGTGCGCACAAGTACTCCATGATGAAAAAGAAGAGAAAAGAGATATAGAACTGATTCTCCACAATTGTGAGTTGTGATTTGCAAATGAGGAGTGTTATCCTTCTTATATGAGGAAACCCTAGCAACATAACCCTCAAAAGCCCCTAAAATACATAAAATATCCATGATACAAGCTGGATAGGTCAAGGACGACCCCAAAAATAGCCTCCAACATAAAGATATAATGAAAATACATCAATAGTTCAAAAGAAGAATAGTAGATCCTGTTGTCGTCCTTATACACACTTGCAAACGTAAGTTAAGTCCAGCTCACTTAGTGTGTCCTTGGAGGCACAATGCCTAGGTTCACAGCCCACGCTGTCACTTTGACCGAAACCTCTTTCGTCTAGGCTTACTCCTAAGGAAGCCAAAGGGAGTAGACCTTAGTTACTAGATGTGTTAAAGTTAAGTTCTAAGAGTTAGTTTTAATTATTTACAAAGTTTGGGGGATTCTAATCCTAAGATGCTAAGGCAATAATGCAAGATGCAAGGGTTAGCATGTAAAGCAAGCGTTTTTCCTAAGTCAACTAAGACTAGTGCCTAAAGATTGGGCAAGGGGTCAACTATGTTAAGGGGTGTTTCGTTACAAGTAGATTACAAGTTACTTACAAGATTACAAAAGAATCAATTAAACCAATGAATATTAGATACAAGTACTTACAAAAGAATTACAAAATATCTATTCACAAATGAGATATCCACAAAGTACTTGATGCAAGATTTACAAATAAAGAATATCTAAGATACAACAAGCAAGCTAACCACGTTTTACTTATATGTGTGCAGGATATCAAAAGACTAAAGCATCACATCACATCACCACATTTATGAGATCATCATCAACACATTCCAAAGATTTAGGAGATTTAAGCACCACTGTTATAAAGATTATTGAAGATGATCCACACTCTTAGTTGTTAAACCCACAAGTAGTTTATTAGATTTGGTCCAGGGTTTAGTTAATAGGCTTTCATAAGATTTATCAAAATTTATTAAAGCTTTCACCAAAGCCTCCTCCTCCTATTGCCAAATAGTTGTTGGATGCTCAATAAGTGTTGCCACCCTAGCTTCACAGGTCAGCCCAAAACGAGAGTACTTCTCGGAGAGGACACACACCTGGTGCACCACGGGACAATCCCTTGCCACTACCCTCCGTTGTTTTCCTCAAGCGCCATTTTAGATGGTGAAGATGGTGGTCTAAGGTACCCTAAATAGTCTATTAAGTATAGATATTGATTAGGTAAACTTTTAGGTGATTATTAGAGTGTTTAGAAGATTTTAAGGCACTTTAAAATTGCAATTTAGTGATATGGCCGAAACTGTTATTAGCCTTTAGGTGTGTTGCTTCAAGCTTATGCCATTCAAGTATATCAACACATATAAAGCAAATCAAGATGGCTGAAGAAGATTTAAGAATATCACATGCACTTAATGAGCTTGCTATGAAAGAAAAGCACTAGGACAAGAACAACTTGCCTTCAAGAGATTGAAAGAAAATTTAGTGTGTGTTTGCCTTATTAACCATTCAATAACATTCAAGCCTAAGCAAGTGGCTTCCAATAGATGTAAGCAATAAGAGAATAAACCAATTACTTGTCAAGCACTTAGATGTTAAGCATTTAAGATTTAAACCATGTGCATGAGAGAGAAAGAAAATAGACTTGAAATTAAACTAAGCAATATGATAGATCTAGTTAGATTATTTGAGTGTTGCCCAATAGGCTTAAAATTATGATGTAGATCTAAAACATAAGCAATTATATCATTGATCCATAGATCATATTAATCACATCAACACTTAGCCTTACCTATTGGGGTATTCCTCTCCCAACTAGGTAAGTATTATTATAAGATTTTGCTTAGTTAGGTTAATTTCTTTTAAGATTTAGAGATTAGGGCAAACAAGTAAAAGAGAAAGAAAGAGAGAAACTAAGCAAGTAAACTATCAAGCAAGCAAAGGCAAACCTACCCCACGTCCTAGGTTGAGAAGGTGCCCCTCACCTTCTAAACCTCACATCCTAACTACAATGAAAAGCAAAAATGCTAAGAAATGAAACCCTAGCTAGATCTATGCTACCCAACAAGCTCACACAAAGAGGGAGGCCGTACCACTCCTTCCTTTAAGAGTGTAAGCCACTACAAGCAAGCCAAAGAAGCCAAAACGTACCAAAATGATGAAAATTTGCAAGGTAGGGTTGAGAGATAGCTACCAAACCCCTTGGAGGGCCTTCTAGTGTTGTGTGGATGTCATTTGGGCAGCCAAAAGTCCTCTCAATCAGATCTGAAACCTGCAAAACCAGCAAGCTATGCTTGCTAGAAAGCTACACACAACCAAAAAAAATGATGGAAAACCCTTGCTTTTTTAGGGCAAGACCTTTCCACAAGAACAAGAGAGTATATTGTAAATGACCTATCTAAATATGTTATGCTAGCTGAAAATGAATGTGTATGAACAACAATATAGATGAAGAGTAAAGGGTTAGAGAAATGGAGTGTATGAGTGCCTCAAGGGACCCTTCTCCTTGAAGGAGTTCCCAATGAAACCCTTGAAGTATAAACCTACAAAACTTCCTTAAGTGATGTGCATACAAGAGATAATATGTTGATGTATGTAAATAAAACGACACTTCAATCCTATCTAATACATCAAGATAGATAAACCCATAAGCATACGCATTAATAGATCTACTTAGATAACACTTTACCTAAGATCAAAAGNTGCAATCACCCAAAGAAATCATTACAATGTTACCTCATAAGCATAAGAAAACCAAGCACACGCATTGCTCCTCTAGTTGTCCTCCAAAGTTTTCTCCTTAATTATTATTACTCAAGAAAAATAAGTCTTGGAGAGAAAATACTCCAAAACCCTAGAGCATAGAATGGAAATGAATGAAATAAAGGGAAGAGAGAGAGAGATGAAAATCAAGTAGCATAACAATAGCTCAAGATATGGTGAGTTGGGAGTGAGAAATGAGATCTATTTATACTTGGAGAGGCAAACCTACCTCTCTTGGATCTATGCCAAGTGTCCACCACCAAGCAAATGAGTAGATCTCAAGGCTAGGGCACACCATCTAGGGTGTAGAAAAATGTAGGAGGTGTTGGGATCAAGCAAATAGGTGTGGGAGGCCTTGGGATTGATGTCAAGGAAGGTGAGAGGTCTCAAATAATTTTTAAAAAATCATTTGTGGAGTTTATAGATGGAGGAGGCCGTAACTCCTCTTGGAGGGCGCAAAAAAAGGGTGAAATGGAAGGAATGGAAGGGGATTAATGAGAAAAAGGGAGTGGGATCACCCTAGGAGGTGATGTGGGGGTTAAAGAGAGTCATAACTCATGAGAGGGGGCCCCATTTAAATCACAACATCCACCACCAAGAAAAAAACGTCAATCCCCCTAGGGGGGCGTGACTTTTGAGTGTAGAAGGTGGGTGAGGGGTTAGAATAGGTTGGAAAAGGTTGGGAAGGTTATGTTATGCTTAGGGGGTCTCTCTCTAACCATTATTTCACCTTTTTCATCCTTTAAACTCATTATTACAATTTTACACTTTTGCCATGTTTGGACTTTAGCAATTAAAATTGTTGTTTTTTACTGACTAACACTTCGGGTGGACAAACCCATGGCTAAAGTTGTCCGACTGAGCTGAAACTTGGTCCATGGATGTAGGGGGTGCTATTCCATTTCTTTTGAGCACAAATACCCCTATCAAAAGTCTAAGGACCTAGTTTTTACAATTATTGCTCAAAAATAATTAATTAATTAAATAATTAGACCTCCAAACTTAGGGAAATTTAATTAAAAATTAATTAATTAAAAAAAACTAACTTAGACTCAACGGAATTCCGTGAAACTTTCTAAGATGTCTTGCATGGTCATTTACAATGATTTCCTATAATAGTTACCAAAACATAAGCCCACTAGAACGTCGTTCACCACTTTGGAGGAATTATTGCAAGTGTGAGGGAAAAACTCTAGGGAAATCAAGAGGGTTGAAAAGCCCAATTGATAACCTGAGGATAAAAAACCCTCAGTGAAAGGAACTCTCCCAGTGAATCGATCCCAAGGTAACTGACCTAGACATGACTCATGCAGACCTATTACATTATTAACCCACGCAGGGGTGCGGAAATTCCAATTAGAAAAAGAAGTGTTGGGGCCAAACATGCCCTGTAGAACCAAAGTCTTCGACAACATGGCATCTGATGATGCATCTCTTCATGGCACATGAGTTGACCACCTGTATTGGAGAGGCGGTCAACAAATCCTACTACTATTGTTGATTTGCACTTGTTACCCCCCCCCCATGCCTAGGGGTAACTAAAGGAGATCATGTCTCATGGCCCGCAATGAAGACAGTGATCCCGACCATGATGATGATCAGCGTGTCCACAAATAACATCCCAACAGCCCCCCTCAGATTGCCTCTTATACTTCAGATCAGCCAAGCTCATCACATCCAGTGAACTCAATGTATGGGAGATGGTAAGCCGGTGTCACCATGAGGTATGCTAGTCCTTTCATGCAAAGTGTTGTGCTTAATATGCTAGGCATGTGGATAAGGTTCATTGGTTGAAGTTGGATAATGGATCAGTGACTCAAGAAGTTATGTTTGTTTCCTTGTTTCACCTTGGTGGCCAGCATCTGTGCCCTAGTCTTGTGTTGTCACCGCCCAAGGAAAAGAGGTAATACTGGGGTGCCCTCACAACGGTAACGTTTCATTTCCCCGCTATACTTCACACTTTCCCTCCTGGAGCCTGTCACAATGTACTAAACTTCAGTGATGGGTCGTGGTCCATTCTCTCATGAGAAGAGGGGTTGAAGGCCCAGAGGTTGATTGTAGCTGCTAAGCAAAAGAAGAATAAAGAAAGAATAATGTTAAAGGATAGCAAAGGACTCTCAAAAGCCAGTCCAAACTTGAGCTCTACCTTTTCCGCATTCATCCCAGTCCCAAAATCAGTGATGCTATAGCTTGAAACCTTATAAAGGGGACTTGCAAATATGATAATAGGACAAATAAAAAGGCAGATTAAGGGGTTCGAAAAAACGTAGCGCTTAGAAAGTGGTAACTCAAGAGCAAGCACACCTTCCACAAAGGCGTTCATAGAAGTGGACTCAATGACACCATAAGCCATGAAGTAAACCTGATCCATAGCACTATCACACTTATTCTTGAAGGGTTTTTTTCTTTCCCTACTTCCCTCGGGACATATCCCTCTACCTGGGTCTTTTCTTTCACTATTTTGGTTGGCACATCTAATAGGGACATATCCCATATTCAAACTTGCCAACTTACATATAGTCCTAAGCTAGTGTGAAATTTGAAGGCGATACTGATGTGAATTATTCATGTGGATTATATATTAAGTAACACCTTACTTTGCATGATTTAAGGACTGGTATATCTTATGAACAATGGCTTTGCTTGATTTCATATTTTGTTTTAATCTAGATGCCCCTGGCATGGTTCCTGAAGGACGCCCTAGGATTTCACCCAGGACGTTCTGCCTTTATTGCAGGGTATGGCACAAGTGATGCAAAGCAATGAGTCACCCAGTGACTTGACACATTCAAATAGCGGTTCTCACATCTTCAAGACCTTGGACAATGGATAGATGGGCTTGATTTTGACAAATTGGTTTATGATGACATATAGATGGGTTGGAAGCCCACATGTTGGGCATTGTACCCCAAGAATTATTACTAATTGGATGGAGGAAGTTGCATCGGTGGACAGTTGGATGCCTTGCAGAGATGAGATACACCCCTTTCCACCTTGGACGTTGTACCCTACACCTTGGACCTTGGCCTTCCTTTGATGATGACGTCACACTTTAGGGTTTGACAATGATGGGGCTCAATGACCACTTGGGGTATTGTTATCCACCAGTTTGCACAAGCTGAATTTCCTGATGAGCCACCAAAGATTGAGCAGTCAGTGCTCATATGACAGAGTTCATATGAAGGTGGTCTTTCAAAAGACCACCTTTTTCCGCATTTCCATGTAATGTTCCCAAGCCAATATGACAGGAACATCACGGTTTTGGGTGTCTTTTAAAACTTTTCTAGTTGTGGTATTTTGTCAAACACTTTGCTTATAGTTAAGCTTAGGGTTTTACTGATGGTTTATATGTGTGTTTGCAGCAATAAACAAGAAGATACAATCATGGAACATACCTCAACCATATGCAAGATCAATAAGATGATAGACAAGCCAAAACACTGCAGATCTGATCTTTATTTCACAACAATTAGCAAGAACTTGATACAATGAGATGTCGATCTCGAATGCACATCAGATGGTTCCAATAAAGACAATAGAAGATAGGAGCTGCTACAAAATGCTCCAATAAAAGATGCCACAAGCCTCCCAAGGCCGAATACTCACTGAAGACCAATGCAGAGTAGATCTGGGCCGTAAGATATGCTAAACCCCCAAGCTGGAAGATTTCACGCCCTGCTGAAACCCTGAAGACCCTCAATAATTCGGCCCTACTATCAAAGACCTCCAAATGCTACGTTGAAGATGTCGAATTGTAGATCGGGATGAGTAGAATCCCCTCCTGAAATGTCAAGCCGAAATACCAAGGGAAACTCCTCCAAATGCTGAATCCTTCAATGGAGCTACGCCCTCCTAAAACTGTCAAACCCTATAATTTCGGCCCTGATGAAGGAGGCCTCCAAAAGCCCTGAAA
This sequence comes from Picea mariana, assembly GCA_032191745.1. Taxonomy (NCBI): domain Eukaryota; kingdom Viridiplantae; phylum Streptophyta; class Pinopsida; order Pinales; family Pinaceae; genus Picea; species Picea mariana. The sequence continues at coordinate 240,317 of JASDQU010103602.1, forward strand.
CTTGCTAGAAAGATAGATCGGGACACTGCAAGTCACTGTGTGAAGTCTCAGGGTCAGATCTGAAGTATAACCCCTCCAAACTGAATAGATCTGAATCTCCAAAATGTCCTCCTTCTCTCGAATTCGTCCCAATGCCCTAGGAAATAATCTGTACCATAGAACTCTCTCAAGAGGCACTAGAAATCATGGCCAAGGCCCTGCAAGTAAAACTCAAGTGTTCAAATCTCCAAGGGATCCCTCAAACTCCTGCAACGAACCTTCCTTCAATAAATGGTGCGCCCCCCTTGCTGGAAACCCCAAATGGTGTGCCCTCCTTCTCTTCCTGTGCATGTAGCTGGTGTAGAACCCTCCTGCACTGTGTAGATCTGGAACTAAAATGGTGTGGGAGAGTATTGCATCTCCGAGACCAAGCTTGGGACAAGCTAGGTGGAATCTTTCACCACCGAATCGTCCTCTAGGGTTTGTTAAGTCAAAACCCTCAAAACCCCCAAGAGATGGGCCCTCTAGCTAGAAGCCAAATATCAAAATGATAGACATACATGAATGAATGAGTAGAGGCCCTTGCCTTTTCTTTATACTTTTTGCCCACCTTGTCCCTCCAAAGTGACTTTCATTTTATTAATATTTAATTGATTAATTAAATCACTTTAATTAATTAATTAACATTTTTACCTCTGAAAAACACCTTATCTCTCCTTGTGGCTTCCCTGGCCACTGAAAGTCACTTCTCGTCATCCTATCCTGTAGTGTTGTTCCTCCCGATTACAATGAGCTATTACACTGAGAGGTTCCTCCAAGTATAGTGCCCAGAATGACCTCTTCAATGAATTTAATTGACTTATAGCCAAAAATACTCAAAACCATGGAAATCGTCGGAATGCCATGGAACCAAAGCCAATCTGTGTGGAATGGCTCATAATGATGAAATAGGATGAGCAATGCAAGTTGGACCCCACAATGCCTCTCAATAACCCCTATACTCGCTATAACATCCATCTGGCTACTCTGGTCATCATGAACCTCTGCACTGTGATGATGTCCCAAAGTGGGGACATTACATTCCACCATTGTAATAAATGACCTGAGTATGAAATATTGTAAAAGGTTATTGGCCACCTAAGACCTAGGTACAAGCATGTACTCTAGAGTGTTTTTTTTCACTTGTTAATTATTTTTTGCCTGCCTTTGTGGGCGATTAATAATTTCTAAGTTTTTTCACTCAACAGACTGACTCCAAAGCTGGAGTATGTGTTGGTGGTTAGGCCTTGGCATGGTATAACTAATGCCTAGTGTCTGAATGTATATGAGTTCATACTAGGTCATCTTGATTGATTCATATGGAAGTTGCAGCTATGTTTGATAGGGTTTTTTTAATGTTTTAGTCAAAAAAAAAAAAATCCCACAAAAATGGAATTTTTTAATTGTAAAGCAATAAGTTGTAAAAATATGGCATCAAACATCATCAGATGCCATATTTATGGTCGTTTTTCAGTCCAGAATATCATGTAAACCCCTATTTCCTTTCTTTCGAGGCAAAAAAGTGATTATTTTCACTAAAAAAATGAAATTTACTCGAAAAATACGGAAAAGGGGTAATTTAATTAAATCCCTATTTTTTAGGGAAACTGGGAAACATGTCAGAAACATGTTTTTTTTTGTGTCCCCAATTGACTGAAGACCAAGGCGATTTAAGCAAAGGGTAAGGCGACTTCACTGAGGGTGAAAGGCGTGGAGGAGATCCCAATGTAGGGACTCGACCCCACTTGATGAGATGGCGCATTCTAAAGGGATGGTGCACATCCCAAATCCTTGACTCGCCCTCACACTCCCCCTTCCACTCCACTCACTCCCTCTTCACCCCACTCATCCTCACTTCACTCCTTCACCCACTCATCACTACCCTTCACCTCACACTACTCCACACTTCTCCCATTTACTAAGTGCGTCAGTCCCCTTTAACTCTCACGCATCTCCTAACCCTATGTGCATCCCTCTTTGGAGTTGTCACCCCTTATGCTATTTAAGAAAGGCTGCCCCTCCTCCATTGTTAGTTGGAGTTTTGGGAAGTTAGACCTATATTGTTGTATCATTTTGTCACTTCTAAGATTGAATAAAGAGACTTTGGAGTTCCATCGGTGTTGATGCTATGTGTGGATGCTTGAATCTTATGCTATGGTTATGAGGTAATCTATATTTTGTTTCAATTTTGTATATCTATTTCCATAGGCTTTGAAAGTATGTTGTCATACAGTAGAGTGAGGTAAATCTAGTTTGATTAATCTCATTTCTTTTCTTATAACTCATAAACTTTTATATTGCATGTTCTTTTTTTGGTTAAACTAACATGCAAATCTGAGTTTCTGTTTTATGTAGGAGAGACCTTATTAATAGTGTTTGCAGGGTTGAAGTGCATTTGTTTACAGGTTCTTCAAGCTTGGAGGATTGAATGGTTGTAGTTTCAACCTTCATTTGTCCAAGACTATCAAGGAATAAAGCTCCCTCTACTCTTCATTAAGGACTCCATAGCCCATATTTTTCAATTCTTGGAAAAAAGAGTTTCTTCCTTTCTCCCTCTCACATTCTTTAAAAGTTATTTGGTTACTTCCTTCATGCAAGCATAAGAAGCTAGATTTGAATTGAAAGTTTAACTTAGTTTCATTTTTGCTTGCAAAGTATCTATATCTAGGCATTTCTTTTATCTATCTAAAGCTAGATCTAGTTAAGAAAAGTTCCTTTATTGCTAGTTTCTTTTCTTCAAAATTTAAAGGCTTGAAGGGGTATGATTGATTGAGCTTCATTTCTTTTATTTGGCAAAATCAAAGCGCTTTAATTTTGCTGTCCTAAAAGGCAGCCCCAAAATCTCTAAAAAATTTCAAGTTTTAGCATAAATTTTACTTCGTCATTTTTTTTGCGTTTTTTGGAGTTGAACAAAGACACTTCTAAAGTGTTTTTGGCCATCTTTTGGATTTAATTGCTGCTTGTTTTCTTGCAGAAATAACAGGCACGAGGGGAGATTCCGTCGATTTTGGCGAAATCGGAGCTTTCGGAGCATCTGGGGGTATCCTATTTCATCAAAGAAGTTTTTTCTTTTTTTTAGTTTCTTGTAATCCATAAGATCCAAAGCTTATAAGGATCCAAGTTTCTAAAAGAGAAGATAAAAGAGAACTTAGTTCTCATTGTAATAGATTTAATAAAAGCGGGCCCTTTTGAGCCCAGTTTCTCCATCCCCATTAGAGGGATTTGTGTGTTATGGTTTGGCTTTACTTTCTTTCTGTGCAAGTTTCATCTTTTGATCTTAAACACACATACAAGCATAAGCAAATCTAACACACATAACACTCACATAAGCAAATCTAACACATACAAGCATAAGCAAATCTAACACACATAACACTCACATTTCACATGCATGTCTAAAAAATACTTTCAATCTTTATGAATGTTTAGTTTAGAGCTTGTGTTCCACTATCAGCAATAACTCTTGCAAGTTTCAATTTTCAAGTTTCTTGCAAAGCACATCTTTCAGTTATTTTTAAAGTTTATCTCTTTCGATCTTGCAAAGTCAAATAAACCTTGTTTGTAGTTTAATTAGGGAAATCTTGAAAGTTGTTATCTCAATGCACGGGAAAACGCCTAAGGGGAGTGTGTGAAGTAAGGCGGACCCTCTCGGAACTTGGCTTCCCACCCGTTTTGAACATCCGGCACCCTTAGTGAACTTATTGGTGAGACCTCTTGGGTTTCGGTAAGTTCTCCGCAAGTTTCCAAACAAAGAGTTAGTCTCTAAAGAGGCCACATATTCTCTCATTAATCTACCTTTAATTTACCTTAATAAAACACGTGATCAATAATTGCCCACGACTCCTTTTAAGGCACTGGTACAACTAGTTTATCTTTATGTATGTGAGCAATTTATTTCATTCATGCAATTGTCTAACTAATTTCATTAATCTTGCAGATCTTGTATCCTACTTGATATATGCATGCTTATGGACAAATGATTTATATGATTATCTCAAATGATGAATGTTAAGTATTGAATGCCTTTGTTTTATTTTGGAATAAACTCCTAGAAGTAGTTCTTTTGTTTTTCTTAGTTTAAAAGAGCCTTAGTATTTTGTTAGGGACTACCCCCCTTGGCTTCGCTAGGATTTGGCCCAGACGGAGGAGTTGAGGATCAGGTGACAACACCTTGACTCGAAACTTGCCCCCGGACACACCAAGTGGATTGAAGATTTTTTGCACGATAGCCCAGGTGTGTATAAGGCGGCAACAGGTACTATTGATGATGTGACATGACCATAAACAAGGAGATGCACATCCTACCATGATTGCACCATGAGATGATGACACATGGCATTGGAAGGCCCTCACACACCCTCTTGGAGCATGACGTCACCACACGTGTGACCTAGGAGTGCATTTTTGTATTGTTTTGACATGATTTATCATTTGTAGAGGCAAATTGAGGGGTCGGACCCACTTGTAGACATGACTCTTGACTTTTTGGATCATTTGAGTGCTAGGATTTCCCTTATAAATAAGGCTAGCGCTCAACCTTATTTTTCATCTTCACTTTCACACCTCACACTTGTGTGGGAGAACTAGAAAAGTTTCGTTCTACCGTCTTTTGTCTCTTGGATCTCATGCGCACCTCTAGGAAGAGGATCTTTGTGGATGCTTTTGCTTTCTTGGATGGTATGTTGCTGCAACTAGGGTTTTTATTTGCCTGGTGACTTGGATAAGTAAGTATTTGCTGCAATTTGATGTCCTTGCTAATGTTTTAAGGTGATAATTACTATCTTGTTGCATGTTACTTTGTCTTGGTGAAACCCTAGGGAGGAAGCAGAAGCCTTTCTCTCCTTCATGCGCTTTGTTTGTCCAAGTTGTGTGAGTGCATCCTCTTGCTAGGATTCAAGGACCTAAGGCCCAAAAGGCTTTGCACCTTAAGATTTTGATCCTAGTCTTTGATCCTAAATCTAGGTCATCTAGAAGAGAGAAAACAACACCTAG
>JASDQU010103602.1:245848-280206 GCA_032191745.1 Picea mariana
AAACCTGTTCTTTAACTGTTGTATGACCAAGTTTGAATCCCCTTTGATATTTAGACATTTTATTCCCCTGTCTCTGCAGATTTTTAAACCAAGGAGTAAAGCCTCATACTCAGCCACATTATTGGTTGCATCAAACTCCAATCTATAAGCAAATTTCAACACTTCACCATTTGGAGCTTGAAGCACAATACTAGCACCTTTTCCTGCTCTAGAAAAAACACCATCAAAGTTCATGTACCACACCTTATCTAATTCATTATCTTGAACCGTTTCTTCAAAAGGCACAATGGAATTAAATAAGATGGCATAGTTACCAAGACCTTCATCAGTCCACTTTAATTCATTTTTGGGATGGTTGGGATCTTCAACATGATACTTTCTATACACTTCCCTATTCAACTTAAAAGTATTTCCATCTGGGGTAGGGAGAGTAGCATAAGATAGATCCATTTGTAGACTACCACCCAGATTTGCAGCTGCTTTTCTATTCAATAGCATTCCCCAAACATCCGGAACATCAATCACCACAATATCCATTTCAAACATGATATCCGGAAATACTGCTAAGTGTACTTGCAAACCTTTTATCAATCCATGCACTTCAATCGTTTGACTATCCAAGGCACAAATGTTGTGGTAAGGTCTTGATATTCTTAAGGTTAATTGTTCCATTACCTTCTTAGTAATAACATTTGAGATTGCTCATGAATCTAGCATGCAATTGTGTAACACTTTATCGTTCACAAGTAAAGAAAGGTAGAAAGGCAAATTCTTTTCATTCTTCCTATCCCAATTCTGTAGAATCACTGGTGCATCTTGGTAAGCCACGGGTGATTGTTTCTCTACAACACTTTTAGGAGGTTGTTCTATGGATTTAAGTAGCTTTTCCTTCTGTGAAGGAATCTTCATGATTTCTGACACTAGCACTAACACCTTCGCATTACTCAACCAACCACCTAAGTCAAAGTTTAAGTCTGCATTACTAGGCACATTAGACTTAGGAGGAGGATGATACTTTGGGGGCACTAGTTTGACTTTTATTTCCACCCGTTTGGTATGTAATGCCTCTAAACTTGGCCATTTCTACAACTTGTTGGGGAGTGGGCTTGGGCCCATACTTTTCTGTAGCTTTATCAATATTACCATTCATAAAGTTTCCACTACTTCCATAATCATGGAAATCCATCCAATCATACATGCCACTATAGCATCACCCCATCTCTTCCTAAATTCATCCAATATTGAATTGAGGGTGCTAAACTTGTTTGCAGGAAAGTCTGAAAACCATTCACCAACATCTCCTTCCAAAGAAAAGACAAACAATGTCATCTTCACATCTTCTTCGTTATGACCTTTACAATACTTCAATAAACGCTTGTCAAAACTTGCGATGTGGGACCTGGCACTTATAGCATTGTTCCCATGAAAAATAGGCAACTTGTCAATGGCTTTCTCCGGAACATTGTGAGGGGAACCCTGAATTGCTGCAAGGTTCAAAGGAATCAAACAGGAAGTCATCGTTACGTTAGGATTATTAGTGGGATTATTAACAATTGGTTGATTATTAGTTTGGAACAAGAATTGGATATTGTTGAGTGCTTCCTCCCTAAGACTTTCAAGTAGTCTCCTAGGAGCCAAGCGGTTTAGCCTTCTCCTATAAACCTTTTCGGTTTCGGTAAAAACATAAACCACTCCTTGTGAAGTGCTCCTAGTAGTATACTTGCTAGATTTTTTCAATGGAGTCGCCACTTAGGCAAGAGTCACACAAAGCTAACCAATCACAGGTTCAAAGAATTTAAAGGCCTAAAATTTTTATTATTTAGTTCTTAAAGAATCAAGTTAAGTCCTTTTGACCAAGGATAAATGACTTATCCCCAACAACGACGCCAAAGATGTTGCCGTCCTTATACACACTTGCAAACGTGAGCTAAGTCCGGCTCACTTAGTGTGTTCTTGGAGGCACAATGCCTAGGTCCACAGCTCACGCTGTCACTTTGACTGGAACCTCTTCCGTCTAGGCTCACTCCTAGGGAAGCTAAGGGGGGTAGTCCCTAGTTTCTAGATTAGTTTTAGAGTTAAGTTCTAGGAGTTGGTTTTAATTTGTTAAGGCTTAGGGGGATTCTAATCCTAAGAAGCACAAGCAACAATGCAAGATGCAAAGGTTAGTATATTAAGCAAGACCTTTTCCTAGGGCAACTAAGACTAGTGCCTAAGATTGGGCAAGGGGTCAACTAAAGTTACAGGATGATTCATTACAAATATAATTACAAAAGAATAGTTAAATCAAATATTAAGTACAAGATTTACCATTAAAGAATACTAGAATACAACAAACAAGCTAACCACTTTAATTATTTTGTGTGCAGGATACAAGGAGATCAAAGCATCACATTACATTTATGAGATCATCATCAATACATCACCTTACGTCAATAAAGAAGATCTACGAGTTTTAAGCACAAGTATTATGAAGATGAAGAACACCCACTTTGAGTTATTAAACCCACGAAAGTATTTAGAGATTTTAATCCAAGGTTTAATTGTTTAATGAGTTAAGGGCTCCTTAAGGTTGAAAGATTTTAGTTACCCTTACAAATTATTTCACCAAAGCCTCCTCCTCATATTGCCAAATGACTGCTGGATGCTCAAGAAGTATGGCAACAAGGCCTACCCTAGCTTTGCAGGTCAGCTCGAAAGATTGAGTTCTCACAGAAAGGACGCTTCCCGCCACGAGACCGTTCTCGGCCTAATCACCTTCCGTTGCCCCTCAATCCCCGTTTTAGATGGTGAAGATGGTGGTCTAAGGTACCCTAAAGAGTCTATTAAGTTAAGATATGAATTAGGTAGACTTTTATGAGTGTTTTAAGGATTTTATGACACTTTTAAAAGGTGATTTAGTGACTTGGCCGAAACTCACTTCAGCCTAAAATGTGTTGCTTAAGATTACCAATGAAAGGGCATTAACACATATATGCTATGTGAGAGCAATTACTTAGTTGCACAAATAGATAGCTTGCAAATTTAAGAAATAAATTAGAAGGGCAAGAACAACTTGCCAACCAATAAATGAAGGACAATCACACTTATCTTATGATTTAAGAGCACTTACATATGAGCATTAAGTGTGAGAAAGAAAAATATTTAAGTGTTTGCCTACACTACCAACTTATCAATGAGATTACTTCAAGCAYGTGGAAAATGGCCTTAATAGATCATAGCAATAAAGAAAAACACCATTCACTTATTAAAGCATTTAGAGTTATAGATCTAAGCATCTAAAATAAAGATCTAAACTTTGAAGAGCTTTAAACATGCAAATGGATCTAGTTAAGTTATTGATGCCCAATAGGCTTAAGCTAAGGATTAACCATGTATGAGATCTAGATCTAGAATATTTTAGAACATTAAGCACTTAGATCACAATCACATATTAAAACCCTAACCTCACCTTTTGGGGTATTCCTCTCCCAATAGGTAGACAATTAATTTAGCTTGCTTAACTTAGAAGATATGGAGAAGAGAGAGAATCAAGCAAGCAAGAGATACAAACTAAGGAAAGAAATAAGCAAGCAAACCAAGCAAACAAGAGGCAAACCCTACCCCACGTCTTAGGTTAAGAAGATGCCCACTTCACCTTCTAAACCCCACGTCCTAGCTCAAAAAGGCAAGAAAAATGCAAAGAAGACAAGATCTAAACTAAGCCCTAGCTACCCCAAGGTTCACACGTGGGAGGAGGCCGTACCACTCCTTTTTCCACAACTATGAGCCACTAAAAACAAGAAAGAAGAACAAAAAATGACTAAAAATGTTTAAAAATTGAAGAAGGAGATTGAGAAATAGCTACCAATCCCCTTGGGGGGTCTTTGAGTGTTGTGTGGATGCCTTTGGGTAGCCAAAACCCCTCTCAACCATATTTGAACCTGCAAAAACCAGCAAGCTATGCTTGCTGGAAATGTTACACACAACAATACAAACAAAGAAAAACTTTTTCTTTTTTAGGGCAAAAAATTTTCTTGAAAAAAATTTGATGAAAATTTATATTTTGGTGACCATAAAACTATGTTAAGCTAGCTGAAAATATATATGGAATGAAAGCATATAGAGAATGAGCAATATATAGAGAAAGAGAGGAGTGTATGTGAGTCTCAAAGAAAGACTTTTCCTCAAGGCACTCCTAATGAAACCCTTGAAGCCAACCTGCAAGATCTAACACAATGGCATGCATACAATAGATAATATGGATGGTTAAGCTAACGAGATGAATACTTACACCTTATTTAGCTAATCAACATATATAGATCTACAAGACTACTCTTTGCAAGATCTACTCAAATAAAATACTTTACCTAAGATCTACCTATGCATCCTTCATATTAAACCAAAACAATGTTACCTCATGTGTTGTAGGAACCAAAACACTTGTAGCTCTTCCCAAAATCCTCTAAAGTTTCTTCTTTATTATTACTCAAGAAAGTGGATCTTGGAGAAATACTTGTTCCAAAACCCTAGGAGCCAAAGAATGGAAATGATGGAACAATGAGAGAGAGAGAGAGAGAGAGAGAGAGAGAGTGGAAAATCAACTAGCATAACAATAGCTCAAGATATGGTGAGTTGGGAGTGAGGAGAGGGACCTATTTATACTTGGAGAGACAAACCTACCTCTCTTGGATCAATGCCAAGTGTCCACCGCCAAGCATAAGAGTAGATCTCTAGGCTAGGGCGCACCTCTTAGGGTTTAGATCTTAGATCTAGGGTGTAGAAAAGGTGGAAAATGTTGGGATCAAGCAAAAAGGGTGTGGGAGGCCTTGGGATTGATGCCAAGGAAGGTGAGAGGTTTTAAATAATTTTTTAAAAATTATTTGGGAAAGCTTCTAGATGGAGGGGGGCGCACTTCTCCTAGGAGGGAACAACTTTTTGGGATGAGGAGAGGAAAGGAGGTGTTGGGATGAGGTAAAGGTGTTGGGATCACACAAGGGTGAGACGTGAGGGGTCAAGGGAGGCACACCAACCAAGAAAGGGGGCCATCTCCCTTAAACATCGATTTTCTAGAATTTCTTCTAGAAGGGGAGTGTCAACTTCCTTGGAGGGCGTGAGGGTTTAGTGAGTGTGAGGGGGTAAAGGGTTAGGAAAGGCTAAAACAAGTTGGAAAGTTAGGGAAAGCTTAGGAAACCTCTCTCTACTTTATCCCATCATTTCACGTTTTAGACTGACTGACACTCCGGGTGGACAAACCCATGGCAAAAGTTGTCCGACTGAGCTGAAACTTGGTCCATGGATGTGGGGGGTGCTATTCCATTTCTTTTGAGCACAAATACCCCTATCAAAATTCCAAGGACCTAGATTTTACAATTTTTGCTAAAAAATAATCAATTAATTAAATAATTAAACCTCCAAACTTAGGGAAATTTAATTAATTAAAAAAAACTAACTTAGACTGGACGGAATTCCGCGAAACTTTCTAAGATGTCTTGCATAGTCATTTACAATGATTCCTTACAATAGTTACCAAAAGATAAGCCCATTAGAACGTCGTTCACCACTTTGGAGGAATTATTGCAAGTGTGAGGGAAAAACTCAAGGGAAATCAATAAGGCTGAAAAGCCCAATTGATAACCTGAGGATAAAAAACCCTCAGTGAAAGGAACTCTCCCAGTGAATCGATCCCAAGGTAACTGACCTAGACATGACTCATGCAGACCTATTACATTATTAACCCACGCAGGGGTGCAGAAATTCCAATTACAAAACGAAGTGCTGGGGCCAAACAATGCCCTGTAGAACCACAAGTCTTCGACAAATTTGCATCTAATGATGCATCTCTTCATGGCACATGGTGTTGACCACCTATGTTGGAGAGGCGGTCAACAAATAGTATTGTTGAAGAAAATCAAAGTTGTACAATGGCAATGATTACAATATATATATTACTTCACAATAAATGTTGAGGAGGCTTCGAAACAAACAATGGCAATTTTATCATTGATGTAACAATACTTGAAGTAACACTCTAGCAAATCATTCAACTTCTTTAAAGACAAATAGATGCTGCACAAGGGTGTTTATAGCATAAAGGATGACGACAACACTAGGGTTAGTAGAGTTAGTCTAGGCTTAGGGTTAGTAAGAGTTAGGTTTTGTTCAAAGTATTGGAAGTTTGTTTTATGATCAAGTCACTCAACATACAAGGCCTTGGATCAGTGCGCTCCTAGGGTATATGGAGTCAAAGGGAGGACGCAAAAGCTGAAGGACTAAGTGATAATGGTAAAACTAAGGACAAGAGGGTTAAAATTTGAGGTGTTGCTATGGCAAGGCCTCAAAGGTGAAACCCCAGGGGAGAGAGGCTCACTTTGGTGTAGAAAACCTAGGCCTCAGTGCTCTCTCCTCCTTCCTTAGCATAAAGGCTAAAACGACTAGCTTGAATTATGATTGATCTAAGACAAGAGGGTTAGCAAGTGTTGTGTTGCTACAACAAGGCCTCGCTAAGCAAAACCCTAGGGAAAACAACTCACCGAGTGTAGTAGACCTAGGCCTTGGTGCGTTTTCTCATTCTTAAATCGACAAGGACTACTCTATCACCTAGGCAAGTACTTCCCTCATTTTAGTCAAGCAAGGGTCAGACACAAGGGAGGCTTCCCTGATGACCTCAAGGGATCCTATAGCAAGATTAGCCTACCCTATGGCCCCCTATCTTGGTCACCTCAAAGGATAGGCTAGGTCTAGGGAAAAGTGAAAGGTTAGGAAGAGTTTGGAAAAAGTAATTGGTTTATGTTTGAGATAAGTCTTCCAGTGTAATAAATGACAATTACCAAACCTAACAAATGAACAATCACCTCTAGAACACTAGCTGTCAAGTAAAAGGCCTGCTGTAGTAAAATTTGCAGCAGTAAAAATTGTTATATCAGAAAAGAATGTTTTGCAACAGCAGCAAGAAATCAGCTCTCAAAATTAGTAAATAAAATCTTAAAAATATAATCCTTAATGAGTGGAATAAGATCCAAGTGTCCAACAATGATTTTAGCCATCTTAAACCACACTATTAAGTTATCAACAATCCAATCAAGCCCCAATGGCTATAGCAAACAATTATAACAGCAGCAAAAAGTTTATTTAGCTTCCCAAGCGTTGAGTTAGAATTTATGTGAGAATGAGGTTAGATACCTAGTTATCCAGTTGCTTTGAGAGAGAGAGAGAGAGAGTTTTAGTTAAGCTAGGGTTTTAATCATCACTTGCAAATATGAAGACTAGTGCCATTTTTGCTTGGGCAAATGGAGTCAATGCAATCACCATAAAGGAGGCTACGCAAGAGAATAGGTGAAGGTTTGAAGGCCTAGGATTATCCCCTCATAAGACTAGGTCAAACCGCAAAGGAAGAGCACCTAAAGTTTATTCTCTTATAAACCCTTGGTGTTGTCACACTCTTTTTCCAACTTCTAGCAAGGAAAATGGATAGAATTAGGTCAAGCCCTAAAGCTTATCCTCTCATAAACATTAGGTTTTGACCTCAAAGATAAGGTTAGGGGGATATCCTTTCACAATCCCTAATCGTATCCTTGTATGCTTCAACAAATCAAGGTAGATGTGTTGAAATTAGTGCAGCTGCAAGAGCCATTCTCCGGAAGGATGGCATAAGACCCTAGCTGAGATCTAGGGCCCCCAGTGCACTCCTGGGGTTCTAGGTTTGGGACCAAGCAGTTAGAGCCATGTCAAAAGACCCTATTGAGGCCCCCCAATGTATTTCTAGGGTTCTTGGTTAAGGACCATGTAGTAAGTCCCTAGATGTGTTCTAGGGCCCCTGGATGTGTTCTAGGGAATCCTTGCTCGGTGCTTGGATTGATCCTTGGATGTGTTCCTTGGTGGTTGATGATGTAAGTCCCTAGATGTATTCTAGGGCCCCTGGATGTGTTCCAAGGAATCCTTGCTTAAACGCTTGGGTTGATCCTTGGTCTTGTACCTTCGTGGATAAAAGACTCTACATGTGTTCTAGGGCCCCCGGATGTGTTCTGGGGTATCCTGGTCTGGGACCAGGTGGTTCTTGGTTGTGTACCAAGATGTGATGATGTGTGATCTTCTTCTTCTCTCCTGGGATGTTCCATGAGACCTAGGAGCAGCTAGAAGATGGACATGACCACATCATTGGTTTTTCCTCTTATGCAGGGATGATAAAAGATTATAAGTTATCATGAGACATATGTGGACAGTTTGCCATTGAAGAAGACCCCTTTGACTTTGTCTTGTAGCCTCCCCTTGCTTGAATCTCGTACCCCTTCTTGCTTGTGTGGTATTGGTCTTTTATAAGTCACTTTGACTTATTTGACTTTATAATTAATATTTTTATTAATTAAAAATATTAATTATTAATTATATTTTATTTTTAGGTTTTTAATTAAACTTAATCCTATCCCTTCCTAAACTATAAAAAGGAACCTACACCTCACTCATTCTTACAATCACTCCTCATCATCTTTCCTTGGTCTTCTTGCTATGGCTACTTCAACTTTGTTCTTTTTGGGTACGACCTCCTTGGTGGACTCTCTCTTATTGTTTTGAGGTGCGGTCTCCTTAGATTTCTTCCTCTTGCTGGTTGGAGCTTCATTTCTGGTGTTTTATGTTCTCTCTTGCTGGGTTATGGTGCCGCAGATCTATCCTCCTACTGTGTTGAAGTGTGTGGCCCCTCTTCTAGCTACCAATGTGTCGCGACCTCCTCCACTGGTCCTTCTAGGCTGTCGCTAGCCTATCCTAGGCTGCCTCTGCCCCTCCTAGGCTACCTCTAGTCTTTTCCTTGGTTGTTGTTGGTGTGTTTCTAGTGTGGATGCTGTCATTTATTGCTTACAACCTCTAGGGCTTGTTAAGATAGCCCTAAGGTTGCGACTCAGAGCTGTCCATTTTGCTGTAAGAGTTCCTTACATTTTGATAGTTTTTGGTTGGGCTGTTTGGGGTCTCTTTTATTAGAAATAGGGAAAGGAACAGAAAATATACTTTTAAAAAATTCTGTTAGCTAGATCAGCAAGAACATAGTAGATCTAAAATAAAAACTTAGATCAAAAATGTATAAGGAAACAATAGATCCAAAACTATAAAATATTTTTGAGTATGCAGAGTAATAGATCATAACTTAAACAAATATTTCTGATCTGAAACAACATAGTTAGATCTGAACTATAAAAATATTTCTGAGTGTGATGAGTAGTAGATCTGAGCTAAACAAATAATTATGAGAAATGCAAACTAGTAGATCTGAACCTAGATCTAGAACATTAAAGCATTTCAAATATTTCTTAGTAATGCACACTAGTAGATCTGAACCTAGATCTAGAACATTAAAGCATTTCAAATATTTCTAATGCACACTAGTAGATATGAACCTAGATCTAGAACATTAAAGCATTTCAAATATTTGGATCTTAGCATAAACAAATAAATCAAACTGAAGTGCAAGTGCAACTTACCTTTGTGTAATGAAGGAAGAGCTTGACACACAAGTGAGATGATAAGCCTTTGAATTTATGCTCAGATAAGTCTAGGACTCATGGATCAACCACTGTGGGTTAGATCTCTATCAAAGAGAATGTAGTACTGTTGTGCCACCATAGAAAATCCCCACAGAAAATACAACAAACCCCAAATTGAATTTATGGAAGTAAACCCTTGTCCCAGCAACACAGAGAGAGAGAAAAGTGTGACAGCAAATGAGGGTTAGTCTGGAAGTTCCAGATCTGATAAAAAAGGTAGAGGATTGCCTATTGTAGGTGTCTAGCAACACAGCATGAAGGTCGCGGCCCTCATATGTTCTAGATCTTTTCAAGGAAAGGGACGACAACCTCTAGAGGGGGTCCGTCACTTAGGAGAGGGTCGACTGCATGAAGACTGGAAGAGTGAGGAGAGGGCAGCAGGTTAAACAAAATAGAAATGGAGGGATGGACCTGGAAGCAACACCCTCAACACAACAACCCTCCAACCAGCACCTAAATAGAGCTGGCAGCAGCAAGTTGAACAATCCTCAACACAACAACCAAATGGACCTGGCAACAACAAAGAATAGAAGCTGAATTGAACTGTCAAGGGAGGCCGTAGCACATGAAAAGAAATCTCAGAGAAATCTGCCACTTATCATAGGAGAGAGTGAGTGACTGAATAGAAAGGTGAAGGAAGGGTTTCTATTTATAGTTTTAGACTAGGGCTTATGGTAATAAAATACTAAATAATATAATGACATATTAATTAATATAAATATTAATTTAATATGTCATATTAAATATTAATTAATATTTCCGTTTTAATCTTACTAAGCCCTAAAATAAAAATATGAACCCCACTCAAACCCAAACTCAAAAACCAAAGGGTGAAGTTCAACCAATGGGTTAGGAAGGGAAAATAGGTTTTCTCAGTGGCAACACATGTCCATATGATTCTCAAGGTGACCAATTAACTTTATCATCACTGCATAAGGGGTACATTACACAATGTGGTCATGCTCATCTTCATAGTCTCTCCTAGGTCCTGTGGACCATCCTGGGAGAGAGGAAGATGATCACACACCCACACATCTTGGTATTACACCAAGATCTACCTGATCAAAGACCAGGTTGCCCCAGAACACATCTGAGTTCTTATCCACCAAGGTACAAGACCAAGGATCAACCCATGCTTTAGGCATGGGTACCCTAGAACACGTCTAGGGGCCCTAGACATATCTAGGGACTTATACTTATTAGTCCCAGACCAAGAACCCTAGTCATCTACCGGGGGCCCTCACAAGGGTCTTTTGCCATGGCTCTAACTTCTTGGTCCTAGACTAAGAACCCCGGGAGTGTACTGGGGGCCCTAATCCACAACTAGGGTCTTATGCCATCCTCCAAGGAGAATGGCTCTTGCAGCTGCATTAAATTCAACACTCTCTCTTAGCAACACCAAGCTTGTCTCAAAAGTACACAAACTTTGTCAAGGACAATGGCTTGGTCAAAATATCTGTCGTTGGAACATACTGAATACTGAGAATGTTCTTCTGCACCATGTCCCAGACATAGTGATATCTCATCTCAATGTGCTTCGACCTGTCGTGAAACACCGGATTCTCGGAGAGATTTATATAGCTTTGGTTGTCATAGTGGATGACTGTGGGTTCTAGCTCTGCACTGAACAAGTTTGAAAGTAGCTTCCTGAGCCACACTACTTCTCTGCTAGCAGCACTTGCAACAATGTATTCTGCTTCTGCATTGCTCTGGGCTATGGAGCCCTGTTTCCTGCTGGACTAGGAAGTCATCGTTGAACCCAAACTGAAGAAAAATCCGGAAGTGCTCTTTCGATCCACTGTACTGCCCATCCAATCTGAATCTGTAAATCCATGAAACATTACACCTCCACTGGAAGTGTATCTGAGACCATAGGCTATAGTCCCCTGAACATATCTCAGAGTATGTTTAACAACAACCATATGTATATGCTTTAGTTCACACATGAACTGGATGAGGGCATTTACTGCATAACAAATGTCTGGTCTAGTATGTACGAGGTACATCAATGAACCAATGATCTGTTGATATAAGGTGGGGTCTTCTGGATCTGAACCTGTAACCTGATCTTGTAATTTCTTTAGGTTAGAGATCATTGGTGTGGTCATGGACTTACAGTCGATCATGCCAAATCTGCAGAGCACATCAACTGCATATTTTCTCATTGAGAGAAAGATCTCACCTGGTTTCTGTCACACCTCCAAGCCCAAGAAATAATGCATGAGCCCCAAGTCCTTCATTTCAAATTCTGCAGAAATCTCCCTCTTAGTCTGAGCTATCAAGTTTTCCTCTCCAATGAGGAACATATCACCCACATATAAGACTAAGATAATCGGATGATTTTGTACAATCTTTATATACAGATTGGGATCTGCTATGTTCTTGGTGAATTCAAGACTCTGTAGAAAGCTGTCTATTCTACCATACCAAGCTCTCGGAGCTTGCTTCAACCTATACAGGGCTTTCTTGAGTTTGCACACATGATATTCTTTCTCATGGATCGTGAAACCTTCAGGCTATTCGATATATACTTCTTGCTCAACTTCATCGTTAAGAAAAGCAGTCTTAACGTCCATCTGATGAAGTTTCCCACTTAAGACTGCAGAAAGAGAGATAATAATCCGGATGGAAGTATATCTGGCAATTGAAGCAAAAATCTTGTCATAGTCAATTCCTTCTTTCTGAGAGAAACCACGAGCCACAAATCTAGCCTTGTATTTTTCAATACTGCCATTTGCTGCATGCTTTATATTATAAAGCCATTTGGAAGTTACCACTGATTTAGCACAAGGTTTAGGAACCACTGCCCATACATCATTCTTTAGAATTGAATCATATTCTTCTATCATAGCATCTTTCCACACTTGATGTTTGGAGGCTTCTTCATATGTGAAAGGTTTTGAATCAATCACAATATTCAACTTAGCTATGAGACTGGAGTACTTATTTTGTTTCTTGCTTTCTTTGAAAGTGCCCTTAGGAGATGAATGCTTTTCTGCTTCCTTTAGAATTTCCCGGCACCAGGCTGGTTTCCTTTTAATAGGAGGTTTCTCTAAAGGAAACTCAATAGTATCCCTTGAGGGATCCACTGGGAGTTCTGAGGTCACCTCTCTCTGCTCATTTGGAAGAGGCGAATCTGATGATTCAAGTGATGGAGCTTCCTGCTTCTCTGAATCACATGGAAGTTCTCTGGCCCGACGAAAAGTTGCTTCTTCATGAAAAGTCACGTCTTTGCTTACCTCGATGAACTTTTGACCTGGGATATAAATTTTGTAAGCCTTTGAGGTTTTTTTGTATCCCACAAAAGTTCCTTTCTTTCCAGAGGGCTCTAGTTTAGTCCTCTTTTCTTTTGGAATGTGAATATAGACTGGATTGCCAAAGATTCTCAAGTGATCAACTGAAGGCTTTATACCGGTGAAAAATTCTTCTAGAGTTTTCGCTTCAAGAGCTTTGTGTGGACATTTGTTCTGAATGTAGACTGTAGTACTAGCATCTTCAGCCCAATGAGATAACGATAAGTTCTGGTCATACATCATGGCCCTGGCTGCTTCATAGATAATTTTGTTCTTTATTTCTACGACCCCATTCTGTTGGGGGTTATACGACACAGTCAGCTCCCTCTTAATCCCAGAAGCCTGACAAAGTTCATCATATTTGAATTTGTCAAATTCTTTATGATTGTCCATTCGGGTTTTCAGAATAGACAATCATAAAGAATTTGACAAATTCAAATATGATGAACTTTGTCNGTCAAATTCTTTATGATTGTCTATTCTGAAAACCCGAATGTGTCTGCCTGTTTGATTTTCAACAAGATTCTTGAAATCTGCTGAAAGATTCATCTTTAGTTTTTAAAAAGTAAATCCAAGTTTTACGAGAACAATCATCAATAAAAATGATATAGTAAATACAACCATTCATAGATGGAGCAGTCATGGGCCCACAAAGATCAGAATGAATTAGATCTAGAATGCCATTAGATTTTCTATTGCTGTGAGGATAGGGTTTCTTTGTATTCTTACTAAGTGCACAACCTCTACAAACACTATCATGCTCAAAAGAAAATACTGGCATACCTGTCACCATCTTTTGCAAACCTAGAAGTGCGTTGTAGTTGAGATGTCCAAGCCTTGTGTGCCAAAGCTCGCAGGGATTTACCATCTCATGAGCTAGTGCTTGAACAACTTAACCTGAGATTTTATAAAGTCCACTCTCACGAGTTCCAATAGTCATAGTAGTGCTCATATCTTCATTTGAGGACCACATGAGGGCCTTCCCTTTGGTGAAGGCTATTGAGTAACCTTTTCTTTCTAACACTGCAACTGAGATTAGATTTTTCTTTAAACCATGAACATAAAGAATTTCATCAATATGAAAGATATTACCTTATTGAAGTTGGAAAGAAGCAGATCCAAAACCTTTTATGTCATAAGTACCATCATCACCCAGTTCTACCTTTACATTGAATTCTTGTTCTCGATAGTTTGCAAGATTTTGTTTGAAGCCTGTCGTGTTTGGAAGCACCGCTGTCCATTAACCAAATCTCCTCCGACTTGGTTATGGTGCCAGAAAGAGCTGAGATGAGATAATATTCTTGATGTTGTTCTTTCTCTTTGGTGGCAGCCCTGGTTTGTCTTCTTTGAGTTTCCTCTTGAGGTTTAGCCTCTTCAGTAGCAACTAAGGCTTGGAACTTTCCTTTTCTTCTCTGCTGAGAGGGAGGGTTCCTGCAATTTCTTGCATAATGTCCTAGCTTATTGCAGTTAAAACATTTTACTTTAGATAAATGAGGATTAAGATGAGATAACTTACCTTGAGGTTTCTTACCTTTTCTTTTAGATTTAGGGAACTTCTTCCATTTCTTGGCTTTTGCTGAAAGGGCATGATCTCTTAGAATTGAGTGATCATTTATGCTTTTGAGTCTTCCTTCTTCTTCTAAGCAGTCATGCCATAATCTATCAAAGTTAGGCTGGGCTTCTCTTCCATTGACAGATGTGAAAAAAACTCCCCATAACTCAGGGAGTCCATCAACTGTAGTTTGTACAAGTGCATCATCATCCACAACAACTCATATTGCAATAAGATGATCTCTAGTTTGAGAAATCTTGGAGAAGAAGACAACAATTGGAGAAGAAGGTGAACGTCATGGTGGAAGGGCAAGACCCCCCTGGGTCTAGGCCTGCCAGAGTGTCTCGGAGGAAACGTTCTTCTTCTTTCTCGGTGCCATCCTCTCATGTCTCTCTGTCCCTGGTTGGGGTCACAACATCCATTTGGTGGGATTTTAGCCCCATGGAGGTCTGAGCTAATCATCTCCCCATATGTACCTATCCACCGAGCATGGTCCTGCAGCAACAACAAGTACACCCTCCATGGGCTCATAAGTCACATGGATCATAGCAATGTCAATCATGTCCAATAATCAAATTACCCAAACATGTGCATCAAATCCCCCTTTACCCAGACAAATGCTCAAAGACGTTATGCAGATTCTATTAAAGATCACTTGATTCCTCAAGTGGCTTCAAAAAAGACTCCAAAAAAAATGTTTGATGCCCTAACCAGAATGTATGAAGGAAAGAAGATCAACCAGAAGATGAATCTAAGAACTCAACTCAAAATTACAAGGATGCAGAAAGGAGAAATAGTTTAGGAATATTTCTCTAGAATATCACAATTCATGGAACAACTAGAAGCAATTGGTGATACTCTAGATGAAGATGAACTCATAATGACTGCCCTTAATGGTCTCACAAGACCTTGGGATGCATTCATCCAAACTATTTGTGCAAGAAAGGAGAAACTACACTTTGACAATCTTTGGGAAGAATGCGTTCAAGAAAAAGCAAGAGTAGCTAACCAAGAAGCAATACTATCAAGAGATGAAGATCAAGCCCTGGCTGCTCATACTAAAGGAGGAAGGAAGAGGTCTTACTTCCAGAAAGAAACTCATCAACATAAGGAGTCTAACCCCCCAAACAAATTCATCCATAAAGAATCTCACCCTCCAAGGAGATTCCAGAAGTTTCAGAAAGGTCAAAGAACAGAAAAAGATTTCTCATCCTACCAATGTTACCATTGTGACAAGATGGGACATATTGCTAAGAATTGTCCAGCTATAAGAGAAGAATACAAGAAGAGAAACAAGAGGCACCATGCCCACACAGTGGAAGATGAAGAGCCAACCACAAAGATGATAAAAGAACAGATTGAAGACCATGTCTTAATCTCTGCCCTCTCAGGATCAGTGTCACCTGGTAAGGACACTTGGCTCATAGAAAGTGGTGCTTTCAAGCACATTACAGGTCAAAGAGACATTCTCTCTTTTCTCACAGAAAAGAACTTTCCCCAGAAAGTTACACTTGGATACGATTACCAGTACCCTATCAAAGGAGTAGGAGAATCAAATTACAAACTTGATTTAGGAACCCCAATGAAGATGAAGGATGTACTATATGTACCAGGTTTGACAAAGAACTTACTTTCTATCTCAGCCTTAGATAAGAAAGACTTCAGAGTTGCTTTCATAGATGGAGAAGTTCTTATGTGGCCCAAAGGAAAAACAATGGAAGAAGCAATTATTATTTGAAAAGAAGAAAGTGGCTTGTATAAGCTAAAAGGTCACTCAAAAGAAACCTTGACTCATTCCATTGAGAATCCATGCGAACTTTGGCATAGAAGATTAGCTCACATTAACTACTAGGCATTACCATATGTAAGCAAACCAGTCACAGGTCTACCGGAATTCAAGGTTGACCATGAAGGTGTGTGCAACATATGTGCACAAGGAAAGAACATCAAGAACCCTTTTTCGAAGAGAGACAGTAAAGTATGAGTATGAGAGCTCATTCACTCACATGTATGTGGCCCAATACCATAAACCTCCATCAGTGGGTATGTATACTACGTGTCTTTTATTGATGACTATTCTCGCAAAACCTGGGTTTACTTTTTGAAATCAAAAGATGAAGTGTTCGGTAAATTCAAGGAATTCAAAGCCTTGATAGAGAATCACTCTGAAAGAAAAATCAAGATACTCAGGTCAGATAATGGAGGAGAATACACCTCAAAAGAGTTTACAAACTTTTGTAAAGATGTCGGGATCAAGAGGGAGCTCACCACTCCCTACAATCCTCAAAAAAATGGTGTAGCAGAAAGAAAGAACAAAACTATAATGGAAGCAGTGAAGACTATGATCCATGATCAAGATCTTCCAATGCACTTATGGGCAGAAGCAACAAGAACAACAATGTATGTACATAACATATTGTCCCATAGTGCACTCGGGTTCAAGACCTCTGAAGAGATGTTCTTCGGAAAGAAGCCAGAAGTAAGCCATCTCAAAATATTTGGTTGTCCAGTATTTGTACACGTTCCAAAAGAAGAAGCTCGCTGCAAAATTTGAGATGAAAGACCTTGGCCTAATGCACTATTTCTTAGGTCTTGAGGTCTGACAGAGCCCAAAGAAGATCTTCCTTAAACAAGTGAAGTATGCAGTTGAAATACTGAAGAGGTTTGATATGTTGGATTGCAAATCCATGAATACACCCTTGGAAACAAAGTTGAAGCTCCTGGTTGACACTTCGTCGGAATTGATTGATGCTACGATGTACAGACAGATCATTGGATCGTTGATGTATCTGACAAACACCAGGCTAGATATATGTTTCGTTGTGAAGACCATGAGGCAATTTCTGGTGTTAGAGAAAGATTTGCCTCACCCTATGCAATCTTGCAGAGAGGGCCTTACTCCATTCCCCCATGCAGACTTACTTTCCCTGATTGATAAATCCAGAGACAAAAATAAATATTTTTCCACTTGTACGCACCTTGCAAGCTATACAACAAGTGTATACACTGGCTGCTCCGCTACAGCCCACGTACATCGGGATTTGTGCTAGAAAATCAAAATTAAATGTCGGGTTTCCATGTCACGACAGGAGATCTCTGATCCTTGGCCTTCCATATACTAGAAATGCTTTGACTCGGCCCTTCAGTTGCATTTTGAAGGCTATAAAGAAACCAATTCCGAGCTATGGAAGAAGGAGAGAATTCAACTTTGAGAGCAAAGTTACCGTGGAGAAATTATTACTTCATTATTGAGTCTGCATCCCTTTGTCCTTTAAGTCTGAACACAATGTTCAGCCCCCAAGCTCTTCCCTTATTGATGGAGAACCTCTTTGTCCCCCTTATATGAGTTTGCCTTTTGTGGAGGATTGAAGTGGTGGAGGCCCAGT
Organism: Picea mariana; assembly: GCA_032191745.1. Lineage (NCBI taxonomy): Eukaryota > Viridiplantae > Streptophyta > Pinopsida > Pinales > Pinaceae > Picea > Picea mariana. The sequence continues at coordinate 263,589 of JASDQU010103602.1, forward strand.
TGGAAGGAACTCAGTTTCTTGGTTCAAAACTGTGCCGATACGGAAGTCAGGGAGCGATGGAGTCTTGAGATACAACAATGGGAACATGAAAGCCATTTTTATGGAAAATATAGGAATAGAGTCCAATAAGCAAGCTAAGATGGAAGCTTTAATTGGGGGTATCAAAATATTCTAAAGATAGGATTGAAGGAGGTAGAGTTTGAAAGCGACTCAAATTATTATCAATCTAATGCAGGATTTCCTCTACTACCTCAAAGTAGAGATTGGAGAATCAAAGAAACTAAAAGAGGCAACTCCAAACCAGATTGTCACAGATTTTTAGCAGGAGTAGTATAGTGAACAAAGTTGTTATTTGGCTTGCACAATGAGCTTTAATACTTGTGCTTTAGCTTTTGAAATAGTTGAAACTTCTATAAGGGAAGAAGGAAATTAAGAAGAAGTCCTTGAAAAAATGATTAGAAATCAGATCTTTAATATTATGGCAAAGACTTTTGAATTTAATTAGTGTAGTCAAACTTGGTTGATCCAATTTGAAACGACCAAGTTAGAGTTGGCTTGTTGAAAACGAGCCAATTGGGCTACTAAATCTGAGTTAGGGTTTGGTTGGCCAACTCAAGGTTTGGTTTAGCCAAGTCAAATTGAAAATCATGACTTAGTTGAGTACATGTCACCTTGCTTAAGTGCTTGACGATAGGGCTCAAGTACTTAACAAAAATGAGTTAAAAGGGTAAAATAAATCTAAACTAACTTACAATATGAAAGTCCTACTTCATTTTATTTCACTTCCCATTGCTTGCATTTGGAGAGTTAGAAGCTGATTTGTTGAGTAAACCTCGTATGTTGTTGACACTAATTTGGAGTTGATTTCATAAGATACCCATTTGTGATTGTTGTCTACCCATTTGCTTTCAGACTAAAGAGAGCATTTGCAGATTTTTGAGCCCATTCAGATTGGAGTTGGAGATAACAACTTCAACTTGAGACTTGAGTCATGTAATTTAATTTTCGTTGTTTAACAAAAAATTCCATGGCTCCAAAGGGACCTAGCATAGAACCATTGCACATTTGTGTCAATGAGAAAAGTCACGTGAATACATTGTGGAAATATAATTAATGGGGGGATAAATAGGCACAAATGCCATATGGGGAATGTTCCAAGGAATCTAAACGACTACCCAAATGTGCCATTTGATCTCAAACATCAAATGGTGGCTACCATTGATAGCATCTGTCAAGAGAAAAACAAGAAGCAACAACGTAAGGAAAAAACAAGGAGAACTTCTTATTAAAATTCTTCTTAAGCAGTTAAGTGTGTGTAGTATTCTTTAACTTTAGTCTATTAAAACAATAACTACATGCATAAGGATCACTGAAAGAAAGACATCCACAGTCTACACAAGATTTATCCTAGGAAACTCTCGTGGGGGAGAAAACCCAGCAAAGCTTCTTTAATATAGATTCTTCAACAAGTACAATGTTTCTCTCAAGAGAGATCTCACCAAAACAGAAGATCCACCAGAAACCCTAACCAGAACAGAGTAGTGCACCACTAGACCAAGATAGTCCTTCACCAGATAACCAAAACCCTATATCGAGACACTTCCTCCTTTGTAGTTGCATCACTCCTTGTAGCTGCGTCACTCCTTTGTAGTTGCATCACTCCTTGTAGTTGTGTCACTATGTGAGAGAGTTGATGTGAGAGAGTTGTTGTGTGTGTGTCTTCAAATGAGGTGCTAGGCCTCTTATAAATACTAGTTGGCCTACACAAAATTAGGTCAAGGCCGACCTGTCCACTATACCCTTCTATTTTACATTTTACTTGTCAAGGCACAATAGGGCCGACTTAACAAATATAATATAACAATGTTCTTAAGGGTTTTTTCTTGGTCAAATACAAGATAAATATAATAATAATAATAATATCTTCCGAAGATACTCAAACTTCAACACTCCCTCTTACCAAGGAAGGTATTCTTTTGGCACGAACATCACGACTACTACTTCTCTTCTGTACACTTGACCATTGACTTGTTGAATTTCCACGAATCTATATTAAAGAAGTTTTGTAACCATATCAGCATCCAGGGTCTCATCATCCAGTCGAGCTTTATGTCATCACGGGGATTCCACTTGCCAGTTCACACAGAATCTGGCATCTCGTTCCACACAATGAACTAGTAAACTCTAGTTGGCACACCAGGCAACTGGTCCACAATGACTAGGAATCTAATCACGAGGATTAGGCGATGTAGTGCGCACAAGCTACCCATCTATCCCAGGGCTAGGAAACACCTCCAACCACACAGATTGGCCCACCAGCTAGAAATTTGGGTAAGTAACCAGCCTTGAAGGCATGGCATCTACTGACCTTGTGCAAGGTTATGTTGACTGGTGCCACAGTCAGTAACTTTGCGTGCCAGACTTTTTCACTGGAGTATCAATCTCTGTACCAGGCTATATCACTGGGGTAGCAGTAACTTGGCATACCAGGCTTTATCACTGGGGTAGCAGTAACTTGGCATACCAGGCTTTATCACTGGGGTAGCTATCTGTGTACCAGGATTAATCACTGGGGTATCCATCTGTGTACCAGGATTTATCACTAGGGTAGCAGTAACTCAGTGTACCAGGCTTAATAATTGGGGTATCCATTTGTGTGATGTCCCATTCCCAAGAGTAGGCCAATAGGGAGTGACTTAGTAGTCTATGTGTTCCCGTAGACTATAGTCAGGCACAAATAGGGAACAAAATGGAGAAATAAGGAGGAATTGATGGCTAAATGATGAATTAAGCCAAAATACTTAGGAAAAGTCACTTAAGCCTAAGTCAACGAAGAATTAGAATGAAAAGGTGCTAATGGGGGACTTAATTAATTAGTTATTCACCTTAGGAGGAAAAACACCTAGCTTAAGTGAGGTCAATGGTGAATTAGATTGGGAAAGGTATAAAGGGAGGAATTTGACCTAATTCCTTATTATGTATTGTTATGATTTGATGTTGAGAGTTCCCAGAGAAGGAAGAGAGTCGACCTTGTCGTTTTGTGGATTTCTGGAGGAAACCACCACCATTGATCGGTTTCGGTGTTGAGAGACACACCCTAGCCCATCGGAGATACCATCGAGGTATTTCACCGAGCTGTCCAGGAGTATCCAGTACAGTGTGCGCAGCTCAGCCAGTGAGAGCGCAAGTCAGATTGAGGGTTTGTGGAGTTGCACGAGGTGTGAGCTCAGATTGCAGTTTCCTTCCGACCTAGTCGAGATCCAGCCAGGGCGCTTCTATTGAACCATTTATCATCAGATTCTGACGGTGGAATCTTGCAGAGCACATCATCCAGCCATTTAGGGAACAACTCTTGCGGCAGTACATTTGGGGTTGCAGACGGAGCATCAGGATTCAGGACAGATTCGAGAAAACCCTTCCAATCCAATTCCGCATTTGGCGAGATGATCGTTTTGAGCCCTATAGTAGTTGATTTCGTCGGTGGAATCATTTGGGGCACATCCAGTGTCCCAGGAGGTGTGCAAACCCCTCAGGGGTCAAGATCCAGTACCTTAGAGGCCAAATCTGATATCCGACACTCATCCATTCTCGTCTAGAGGCCAGGGCGCTTCTGTTGGAGCAGTTTCCGGCTCATTCTGACGGTCTATCCTTCCAGACGAGTTTTCCAGCTGGTAGCGATTATCGTATTTCTCCAGAGTCTCATAGTTTTGTCGATCTATCCGTGCATGCATTAGATCTGCATTCATCTTCTGATCATGGGTATTTTTATGCTATTTGATTGTATTCCAGTGACGATCCATGAGATCTAGCTGACAATTATACTCTATATTTCCAGTGTGTTATTGTATTTCCATGCTTGAGTCGCATAATATATGTTATTGGGCAGTTGATGTTCTTTACTTCCGCATGCATCCTTTATATACTGTTTAAACCATAAATACGCAACATGCACATGCAATAACCATAAAGATCTCAAACACACAACTGAAACTCATCCAGAAACCCCCAGTGTATCAGATCTGCAAGACAAAACATTGGATCAGTAGCAAATATCTTGATCTGCGGGATCATGGATATTTCAGTGGTATCAGAGCTTTAGTCCTGCCAGTCTGTGACTAAAGACAATGAATACAACAAAAGAGCCATATGGTCGTGAGTACGTAGGTGAGGAATATGTCACTTATAATAGGCACAGGGAAAGAAGGAATAAGCCTAACTTTCCTCCCTTCCCTCCTTGTTCAGAGGAAGAGGAAGAGGCACACAGAGAAGCAGAGAGAAGAGCAGAGCGCGAAGCAGAGAGGAGGTTATGTGACATATATGAGCGACTAGAGGGCGGTGGTAAGGCCCCCGTGGATCCAGATGCAACCTTCATGTAGGTTATCAGTGATATGCTAGCTAGTTAGCGGACCATGTCTCAGTCTTTGGCTCAGGTAGCGGATAGACTGGTTATGGTAGACATCCCGGGCACACAAGCCCCACATGCAGCACAGGGGAACTCAGGGGCAGGCAGTAGACCCCAGTCACCCACTCGCACATACACCTCTGCGAGTAGGATTCCACGTCCATTGTTTCCCAGTTTCCATAGGGCACTCCCGGTAGCAGCACAGATACCGATAGCACAAAGACCGCCCACTCATACAGAGGACATTGCAGAGTATTGGAGAGAGTATGCAGCATTGGGCCGTGACTTCGATCAGGATATGACCTTAGTCGAGTATTGTGGACTCAGACTCAGGAATTGCGCAAGAGAGCCACAGAGGGGTGGACCACAGCGAAAGGGGCATAACATTGATTTCATCCGAAAAGTTGGCAAACTCAACATACCTTCTTTTGACGGATCGTCCAAATGCACCACCAGAGCTTGGGTACAGAAACTAGACACCTACTACAAGCTCAACCAGATGACCGAGTCAGAGGCCATCAATTTCGCCACCTTACACTTGGAGGGTGAGGCACATGAGTGGTGGTATCACGGATTGGTGACATTAGGTCATAGTCGCATCACCTCCTACAGAGAGTTCATAGAGAGACTCATGGATAGATTTGACTGGAGGGATCCAGAGATCCATTTCAAAGATCTAGCCCAGTTGAGACAAACTGGCACAACAGAGGCATTCATCTCAGCGTTTCATAGGGTAGCAGTGGCAGTGACAGACATATCCGAGCCCCGATTGGTCATGCTATTCACAGAAGGGCTCACAGAACCCTTAAGAGGATGGGTGAAGGCCTACTAGCCTCATACCTTACAGGATGCCATCCGATGCACTAGAGATTTGGTGGATTCAGTGCCAAAAACTAAACCCTTCACTAAACCCTTTGTACCACAGAGAGACAAGGATTAGAAGAATCCTCAAAGGGAATGGAAGGCCAAGCCCAAGTTGGATGATGATACGTGACGGGAGTTGATGAGGAAGAAGCTTTGCTTCACCTGCAGAGACCCTTGGGTCTCGGGGCATAGATGCATGGGAAAGGGACAGATCCACTACATCGAAGTGGAATCAGGCAGTGAGGAGGAGGATGAGGATATTGAGGCACAGGCAGATAGTGATTCATATATTGAGACCACTCATGAGCCAGAGCAGCAGCCGAAGAAACCTCAGATACCGACAAGGGCACAACCCAAGGAGGAGGCAAAACCTCGTAGAGAGGTGAAAGGGGAACCATAGCCACCCTTTTAGGACTACCCAGGTACAACACTCTTAGGCTCAAGGGCCTTGTTCAGGGGCAACACATGACAACTTTAGTTGATGGTCGGGCCACCCACAACTTCATAGATGCGTCCTTAGTAGCCAGGAGTGGGTTACACACAGAGGAGATTGATGGATTCCATGTGGCTGTGGCTGATGGATACAAGATGACATGTTTGGACATGATCCCCGATCTAGAGGTGAAACTAGGCAACTACACCTTGACAGACACCTTCTATGTAGTTGACCTATCAGATACTGATGCTGTGTTAGGGGTACAGTGGTTATATTCATTGGGAGAGATTAGGTTCAACTATTAGACATTAACCATGAGCTTCAGAGATGCCAGTGGATCGTGAGTTGTGCTGAGGGGCATGTCTACATGAGCACCTCGAGCAGTATTAGCAAAGAGGATGGAGCAGATATTTCGTCACGGAGATGTGGCTTACGCAGCAGAGTGTTTGATCACCACGCGGAAGGATTCTGCGTGTAGGGAGCATTGCCACCCACAGATCAGAGAGCTTCTGGGTTAGTATGAGTAAGTATTTGGGCCGATACCACCAGGGAGACCGCCCAACAGGAGTTTTGAGCACATGATTGAGTTAGAGGCAGGGGCTACACCGGTGATTACAGCACCCTACAGGCACCCCAAGAAATTCAAGGACAAGATTGAGAAAGCAATCAAAGAATTGCTTGCTATGGGCACATCAGTCCCAACATGAGTCCTTTTGCCTCTTCAATCATCCTGGTACTGAAGAAGGATGGCACGTTACGGATGTGCATCGATTACAGAGTGCTCAACAAGAAAACGATCAAGAATCGTTACCCCATTCCACGCATAGATGAGTTGATGGATGAGTTACATGGGGCAGTCTTCTTCACTAAGATTGATCTATGCACAAGATACCATCAGATCAGCATCAGGGAGCAGGACATTGAGAAGACAACGTTTCGGTGCCATTTCGGACACTTTGAGTTCTTGGTCATGCCGTTTGGATTGACCAACGCACCAACCACTTTCCAGTCTTACATGAATCATATCTTTAGAGGACAGTTGAGGTAGTACATCCTGGTATTCTTCGATGACATATTGATCTACAACAAGACATGGGATGAGCATCTAGCACATTTGGGGGAGGTCTTGGGTATTATGCAGGCAGAGTCTTTATATGCCAAGGAATCCAAATGTGAATTTGGCATGAGAGAACTATTGTACTTGGGGCATATCATCAGTGGGCAGGGCGTACAGGTTCATTAAGAAAAGATCAGGGCCATTTTGGATTGGCCAATGCCCAAGAATCTCACTGAGATGAGAGGATTCTTTGGGTTATGCAGTTACTACAGGCGGTTCGTCAAGGGTTTTTCACAGTTGGGAGCACCACTCACAGACTTGACTAAGAAGGGTGATTTTCATTGGACAGAGGAGTCACAACAGACATTCGACAAAATGAAGGAGGTTATGAGCACATGCCCTGTTCTAGCCCTTCCAGACTTCTCGTAGCTGTTTGTCTTAGAGTGCGACGCATTAGGGGTGGGGATTGGAGCAGTTTTGATGCAGGGGGGCACCCCACCGTGTTTGAGAGCAGAAAGCTGAACGAGTTGAAGAGACCCTATCCTATTTACGATAAGGAGATGCTAGCGATCATGCATGCCTTAACCAAATTCAGGCAATATTTGGTTGGCAGCAGGTTTGTAGTGAAGACTGATCATAACAGTCTCAAGTATTTCCTTGACCAGAAAGACCTCAGTGAGAGGTAGCAGAAGTGGGTCTCAAAGATCCAAGCCTTTGACTTTGACATTGAGTATGTCAAGGGAAAAAGGAATAGCGTGGCAGACGCCTTGTCTAGGAGGCCAGCAGGATGTTCGATGATGGACATTTGTACAGATTGGGAAGCTCATTTGTTGGTGGAATACTCCAAAAACAAATTTGCTTGTGAGGTGATGGATGGACAAGTGATTGATGATAGATACCGGGTTCTTGATGATGTCATTTTCTACAAGGACCGGATCTACTTGGTTCCAGAATCCACCCTGAAGGGGAAAATTCTTAAGGTATGTCATGATTCGTCTATAGCAGGGCATCAGGGGTACTTCAAAACATATAGGCAGATTAGGGAGAGATTCTCATGGAAGGGTCTAAAGGATGATGTGTTGAAACACATACGAGAGTGCACGACTTGTCAGCAGAACAAGTCCGAGCAGACACACCCCGCAGGACTACTACAGCCTCTACCCATTCTAGAGAAGAAATGGGAGAGCATTTCCATGGATTTCATTACAGGCCTTCCTAGAGTGCAGCGCAAGGACTGTATATTTGTGGTGGTCGAAAGATTGACCAAATTTGCACATTTCTTCGCCATACCCACAGACTACAAGGCCAAGGTAGCAGATTTGTTTTTCAGGGAGGTATTCTGGTTGCACGGGTTACCCAGGCAGATAGTCAGTGATAGAGATGGGCGCTTCATCAGCGCATTTTGGCAGGAGCTTTTTAGGTTGACAGGCACAGAGCCAACCATGAGTACCAGCTACCACCCACAGACAGATGGGCAAACAGAGATCGTCAACAAATGGGTGGAAGGGTATCTGAGGAACTATGTGGGGGGGCAGCAACGCACTTGGGTGAGATGGTTACATATGGGTGAGTATTGCTACAACACAACTTACCATATGTCTATCAGGATGTCACCATTCAGGGCATTGTATGGATATGATGCACCCTCCTTTATGGAGACTGTGTTTGGGGACATCAAGGTCCTGGGGGCCAAGGGATGGGTGGAGGAGAGTCAGAGGATTTTTCAATCAGTAAGGGAGAACTTATAGTCAGCTCAAAACCAACAGAAGATATATGCAGACCAACATAGAGTTGAGCATAGTTTTGAGGTAGGGGATTTGGTTTTTCTGCGATTACATCCCTACAGACAGTCCTCCTTGAAGAGGAGCGGAGCAGAGAAGCTGAATTCGAAGTTCTACGGGCCATACAGAGTCATCAGGAGGATAGGCGAGGTGGCATACGAGCTAGAGCTACCAGAAGGTAGCAAGATTCATAACGTCTTTCACGTCTCTTGCCTTAAAAAGGTTGTGGGACAACAGGTTAGCATTTCAGAGGAGTTGCCACCCATGGATGAGGACGGTCAGGTGGAGCTAGTGCCAGAGGAGGTACTAGAGAAGAGAGAGCGCAGATTGAGGAGCATGATCATCATGGAGTGCTTCGTTAGATGGAGGGGTCTTCCAGTGAAGGATGCCACATGGGAGGGAGAGCATATCTTATAGCACCCAGGATTGATGTTGCTCGAGGACAAGCAATCTCGGGAAGGGAGGACTGTGATGTCCCGTTCCCAAGAGTAGGCTAGCAGGGAGTGACTTAGTGGTCTATGTGTTCCCGTAGATTATAGTCAGGCACAAACAGGGAACAAGATGGAGAAATAAGGAGGAATTGATGGCTAAACGATGAATTAAGCCAAAATACTTAGGAAAAGTCACTTAAGAATAAGTCAACGAATAATTAGAATGAAAAGGTGCTAAAGGGGGACTTAATTAATTAATTATTCACCTTAGGAGGAAAAGCACCTAACTTAAGTGAGGTCAATGGTAAATTAGATTGGGAAAGGTATAAAGGGAGGAATTTGACCTAATTCCTCATTATGCATTGTTATGATTTGATGTTGAGAGTTCCCAGAGGAGGAAGAGAGTCAACCTTGTCGTTTTGTGGATTTCTGGAGGAAACCACCGCCATTGATCGGTTTCGGTGTTGAGAGACACACCCTAGCCCATCGGACATACCATCCAGGTATTTCACCGAGCTATTCAGGAGTATCCAGTACAATGTGCGCAACTCAGCCAGTGAGGGTGCAAGTTAGATTGAGGGTTTGTGGAGTTGCACAAGGTCTGAGCTCAGATTGTAGTTTCCTTCCGACCTAGGGGAGATCCAGCCAGGGCGCTTCTATTGAGCCATTTATCATCAGATTCTGACAGTGTAATCTTGCAGAGTGCATCATCCATCCATTTAGGGCACAACTCTTCCGGCAATGCATTTGGGGTTTTAGATGGAGCATTAGGACAGATCCAGGGAAACCCTTACGTCCCAGTTCCGCATTTGGTGAGACGATCGTTTTGAGCCCTATAGCAGTTGATTTCGTCGGTGGAATCATTTGGGGCGCATCCAATGTCCCAAGAGGTGTGCAAACCCCCTAGAGGTCCAGATCCAGTACCTCAGAGGCCAGATCTGATATTCGACACTCATCCATTCCAGTCTAGAGGCCAGGGCGCTTCTATTGGAGCAGTTTCCGGTGCATTTCAATGGTCTATCCTTTCGGACGAGTTTTCCAGCTGGTAGCAGTTACCGTATTTCTCCGGAGTCGCATATTTATGCCAATCTATCCGTGCATGCATCAGATCTGCATTCATCTTCTGATCACATGTATTTTTATGCTATTTGATTGTATTCCAGTGACGATCTATGAGATCTAGCTGACGATTATATTCTATATTTCCAGTGTTTTATTGTATTTCCATGCTTGAGTCACATAATATATGTTATGGGCAGTTGATATTCTTTACTTCCGCATGCATCCTTTATATACTGTTTAAACCATAAATACACAACATGCACATGCAATAACCAACATGCACCTGAAATAACCAACATGCACATGCAATAACCATAAAGATCTCAAACACACAATTGAAACGCATCCAGAAACCCCCAGTGTATCAGATCTGCAAGACAGAACATTGCATCAGTAGCAAATATCTTGATCTACAGGATCAGGGATATTTCAATTTGCGTATCGGGATTTATCACTGGGGTAGCAGTAACTCGACGTACCAGGCTTTATCACTAGAGTAGCTGTAACATGGCTATGTACTTCAGAGACAAGCTTGGTGTGGTCCAGAAGGACGTCCCTAGTAAGAGGGAGTGAAGAGTTACAGTTGTGATCCAAGGAAGCAACTTCAACATGGCATCCACTGTCTCTGAAGATGTATCGCTCAACAACTTCAGATTTGTCACCATCGATGTAGGCATGGCCTTGCAATCCATCATTCTGAATCTCTTCAAAATCTCAATAGCATATTTTCCTTGGTGAAGGAAAATCTCACTCGGTCTCTGCCATTCCTCCAGACCTAAGAAGTAATGCATCATGCCTAGGTCTTTCATCTCGGACTCTGCAGTAAGCTTCTTCTTACTATCAGTGATGAGCTTCTCTTCTCCTGTTAGAAACATGTCATCCACATACAGTAGTAGTATCACTCGTCCACCATCTACCACCTTGAAGTATAGGTTGGAAACTACTTTACTCTTGGTAAAACCCAAGCTCATCAGGAAGCTGTCAGTTCTACCGTACCATGCTCTAGGTGGTTGCTTTAACCCATACAAGGCTTTCTTCAACCTGCACACATGTGTTTGACTGACATGTGTCTCAAAACCTTGTGGTTGCTCCATGTTATCCTCACTTTTTAGGGATAACTAGGAGATCATGTCTCGAGGCCCACAGGTCCAAGACATGGAGTACCGAGAGCAAGATTGACCTGAGCATGGCCTTGGAACAAATCCCTTGATCAATATTGGTTTGAGTTTAATGCCTTGAGGAGAGGGGAAGAGGAAGCCTTGGCTGTCTTCAACGGGAGGTTTTACAACATTTATCATAGTATGTCTGTGGAGATTAGACCCACAGAGATTGTTGCCATGGTGTACTATGTCATGGCTCAACATCCAGAGCTTGTCCTTCTCCTGAGAGAAAGGAAATCTTCATCATTAAGACATCTGTTTGAAGATGCTGTAGTGGTCGAAGAAAAAATTAGGGCTAGCAAGTGGGTTCATAGGTAGGCATATCTCGAAAATTTGCATGTACATGAGCAAGAAGACTGTCAATCTGTTTCAGATTCTGAGCAAGAAGATAGTGAATATGAATAAGATCTGGAACAACAAGAAGGAAGTAGGTATGATTCACAATTGGAATCAACTTCTTCAACATTTGTAGATTTTCTATGGGCAAGAATGCATATCAATCTTATGATCAGTTTCCAGAACATTTTGAGCATGCAACAGTAGTTGATTGCATAGATAACTGTGTGTTCTTGGCTGATCATAGTTATGATGTTCTAAATCCTGCTGCACCATTATCTTGTGACCATTCTTATGAAGAAGTGACTACAACTGTTGATGATCATGAGTTGGTTTCAAAAAGAACAAGGAGGGCATTTATTTGCAAGCAGAGAGAATTTTACAGAGGAGTAGCATGGTCTTCTAAAGCAGCTAGGATTCTGTCACATTATTCATGATCCTGTGGCCATATACATGGAGTCATACATTTTAGATTTTCTGAAATTTTCAAATTGCATTACTTCACCAATACTCACAGGTGAGTATGGTGTTATGAAAGATTTCCAAGAACACACTATAGAGCCTTTTCCTTTATTAATTAAGGAAAAGCATTGGGTGGAAATCAACTATCCTAGACTCACAGAAAACACAGAGCAACATGTAAAGGAGGAGCTTAGTGGACAGTTTATCTCCTGTCCAGAACCTGTAATTGAGCAAATATCACCTGGTATCAGCCAGCCTGCATCCGTTCTCCACCCACCTGTGCACTCTGAGAACATCACACGAAGGGTGAGCCGTAATAAAGGATAGGAGTTAATTTCTTACTAGTTGAGCTCCCCTGATTATAAATTTTGTGACCCTGTGGGTTTATATATGGAGCTGTGTTTTCCAAAAGCATTGGAGCCTACAGATTTATTCGCCTTATCATCATTTGGGGGTATAGTCAATGTTCCAAGCCATGTCCTCGTTTTGTTGTCATACTTTTATGGATTATTTGCAGTAAAGAGAAGGATCATATTACCAAACAGTCTGGGTGGCTATGGTGGAAGTTTGCTTTCACCTAGCGCTTTGTAAAAATCAGTTAGCTTAGGTTTTTGTACATAAATAAGCTCTATCAGGAGCAGGCGTGTTTGCTTTATGTCTGTAAGCAGAATAGTGTGCAGGTCGTCCTGGATTCCTCAGCAGGATGTTTTTGAGCATGACTCCATAGCCCAACAGTAAGGCGATTGAAGCTGCAAGTTCTTGTAGCTCATAGGGAGCATACCATCCCCCATGGAGCCTAATGTTAGCACAAATTATTGATCAGGGGGGTGTTTTCCCTAGGAAGTGGCATTCTGGCGAAAAAAATGAAAGAAGAGGGCTCAAAAAACCCATCAAATGTTTTTATCTTAAGTCGGGCGATGATATGACATTTTGGCGCTCACACAGTCCCAGTCATCTTGTCATCTCCCTATCATCAGCGTCCACGTCTGCCTGCCAAGCCCTCCTTGCAAGCATCCAACAAAGCCCCATAAATGGAAAACATGCAAAGAGCGGCCGTAAAGGCAGTCTGTCAATCTGAAGCTTCCTTATGGACAGATTTTCCTGTAAAGCACATAACTTGGCGTGGCTTGCATCTGACATGAGGAGGCCTGCACAATCTAACAGAGCAGGCGCTGACTGAAAGCGTTAAAGTAGTGGTCCAATCATGCTCCTGGTAGTTGCAACCGTTTTGAGTATATATACTTAGTTTTGATATTTTGTTATGGTTGATGGTTGAGCTACGCTCCCGTATTGTAAAGCTTTGATGAAGCTCTGGTTCTTTGATTATGTAATGGGATTTGAGATTTCTTATTCAATCTAAGTTAGCCTTCTTTTCTGACTCTTTTAAGTTTTGCCTCTGATACTGAATGGCTCGGGCATGGATGATCCAGTCGAGTTGTTGTAACTGTATTGTGATGTATGTTTGATTTCAGTCTAGTTATAACTTCATTCAATTTCTTCAAACTCTGAATCGAAGAGGATCTTGTTTTCTGGGTTTTTTCCTCCTTGGGCTACTAGAAGACCGGATGTCCATAGCAGACCTTTACGTTCTCCTTACCATTCTTCCTCCTACTCATCTATACTACACCGTACTGACTGAAGTTGAGTCAAGACCTCATCTGCCTGTGCATACCAATCCAGTTTTCTGAGTTAAAGTGATATCATCTTGAGTCTGCACCCATGCGACCTCTCTTAAATTTATTCATTGTGACACACAAATTGATGGGTACTGGGCTTACTCTCTATGCAATCGAAGGGTGACTTCTAGTTCTAACAGGAGGCATGTCACTAGTGATAGCTCTGAGAGGGAGCTATAGCGATGATTGCGGAAGGCAACTTATCAGATGGTGTCTAGTTTGAGACATGAAGCAGTCTGACCAGAGGAGTTTGTACAGATTGACAGGTCGACCAATTTAGGCCCTGGTGCATGATTCTATCAGTCTGAATGAGTTATGGCATAGGAGACTTGCTCATTTTCATTATAGAGCTCTTCCCGTTCTGGAGAAGATGGTGACGGGCTTCCACAGCTCTGTGTTGAGCATGATGGCATTTGCAAAGATTGTGATCTTGGCACAAATGCCAGGGGATCGTTTTCGAGCAGTGAAAGTAGATCCAAGGGGATCTTGTGCATTCAGATTTGTGTGGGCCTATGACAGTTGATTCCTTGAGTGGATCTGGTCTCCTAGATGAGACAGTGGCAGTGACTATGACAGGTTGGTTACAGTGATCCACAGCTCCGTGTTGAGCATTATGGCATTTGCAGAGATTGTGATCTTGGCACAAATGCCAGGGGATCTTTTTCGAGCAGTGAAAGTAGATCCAAGGGGATCTTGTGCATTCATATTTGTGTGGGTCTATGACAGTTGCTTCCTTGAGTGGATCTGGTCTCATGGATGAGACAATGGCAGTGACTCTGACAGGTTGGTTATAGTGACAAGTTGGACACTTCAGGATATTTGGGTGTCCTGTTTACATTCACGTACCCAAGGAGAAAAGGACGAAGTTAGAACTTTTAGCCAGGAAGGGTACATTTGTTGGGTACCGTGAATCGTCGAAGGCATATCAGATCTACATCCCAGGTTCGAGACAGATTGAGTTGTGCAGGGATGTTTCCTTTGAGAAGGAGGTAGCCTTCAGAAGATCTAGAGGATATGCAGATTGACAGTGAGACGTAGGAGGAGATGGTGTCTTCTCCCCCTCACCCTTTAGTAGCTCAGAAGGAGACAGTTGAACCTATTGATCTAGTTGATCTAGTACATCCTTTTGATGTTCCTAGAGATATTGCAGTACGCTGGCAGAGGCCTGCCTAGGATGATCAGACTCTGCAGGAGGCAGAGAGATATGCTCTCCTTGTGGTACTTTCAGAGAAAGTAAGAGACCTTAGAGATTCTCGAGCCACATCATTGATTATGAGCCACATCATTGATTATGAGCCTTCTTGTTATGAGAAGGAATCCATTCAACAAATATGGAGAGATGCCACAATGGAGGAGTATCAATCCATCATGAAGAATGATGTGTGGGATATTGTTTCGAGACCCAAAGGGAAGTCTGTGGTGATTTCCAAGTGAATTTATAAGATAAAACATGCAGTTGACGGGAGCATCTAGAAGCACAAAGTGAGATTTGTGGCCAGAGGATTCTCTCAGGTGGAGGGAGTAGACTATGAGGAGACCTTTGCTCCTGTTGCTCGATATACCTCCATTTAGACGATTATTGCACTTGCTTCAGCCTTGGGTTGGAGATTACATCAGATGGACGTGAAGACAACGCTCCTCAAATGGAAAGATTGAGGAAGAGGTGTATATCGAGTAGCCAAATGGTTTCATGATTCATGGGAAGGAGTCCCATGTGTGCAGGTTGAAGAAGGCCCCGTATGGACTCAACCAGGCACCTCGTGCTTGGTATGCGAGGATTGATGGATACCTAATGATTTTGGATTTCAACAAGAGTGTTGTTGATCCAACCTGTACTATAAGATTGTTGATGTACTAGATCAACTGGATCAACAAGTTCAATTGTCTCCTTCTGAGCTATTGAACGATGAGGGGGAGAAGACACCATCTCCTCCTACGTCTCACTGTCAATCTGCATGTGAGATCCTCTAGATCTCCTGAAGGCAGAGAGATATGCTCTCCTTGTGGTACTTTCAGAGAAAGTAAGAGACCTCAGAGATTCTCTAGCTATGTTGCAGCTATGAGCCACATCATTGATTATGAGACTTCTTATTATGAGGAGGAATCCATTCAGCCAATATGGAGAGATGCCATGATGGAGGAGTATCAGTCCATCATGAAGAATGATGTGTGGGATATTGTTCCGAGATCCAAAGGGAAGTCTGTGGTGACTTCCAAGTGAATTTATAAGATAAAATATGCAGCTGACGAGAGCATCTAGAAGCACGATTTGTGGCCAGAGGATTCTCTCAGGTGGAGGGAGTAGACTATGAGGATACTGTTGACCGCCTGTTTAGCACAGAGGTCAACTCATTATCATGAAGATTACTCTATGTCAGAGACAGAGATGGTTCTACTGGGTGCTCTATACACCAGCACTTAATTTTTGGTAAACGGGATGTCCGCACCCCTACGAGGGTATATAATGTAATAATGTCTGCATGGATCATAGTTAGGTCAGGTACCTTGGATGTTGACATTAGGGGAGTTCCTTTCATCGAGGTTTTTTTCATCTCAGGGGGTTAATGTGGCCTAACTAGTCAGGTTAATCTCCATTGAGTTTTTCCCTCCAGACTGCCTCCAAAGTGGTGGAAGGCGCTCTGATGATATCATTCACTGCGTAACCTTATAGGATTATTGTAAATGACCATGCCAGGCAGTGTCTGAAGTTTCGCGGAATTCCGTCGAGTCTAGAGTAGTTTTTTTTTAATTAATTAAATTTTTAAAATTTAATTAATTAATTATTTTTTGAGCTTAATATTGTAAAAACTTCGTCTTTGGGATAAAGATAGGGGTATTTGTGCTCAAAATGAATGGAATAGCACTCCCTACACCCACTGGCCAAGTTTCAGCTTAGTCGGACTATTTTTGCTATGTCAAAGTCCACTTAGAGTCAGTTAGGGCAAAAAACA
>JASDQU010103602.1:286880-298424 GCA_032191745.1 Picea mariana
TATTTATTCATGCTTCATCTTATCCTTTAAGCTATCTTGCAAACACACATTGGCATCATCCATTCCACATGTTTAAGGTTTAAACATTTAAGTGCTTCAAGCTATATCTTTTACTTTATCATTACATGCTTTATGGTTGATGATTACATGGTTATATCTTTTGAAGTTATCTCGCGTGTTATGATAATACTTTGATGGTTTAGACATTCGCTTATATTCATTGCTTAATCCTTACATGTGAATGGTGTAATCTTTCGTTTATAAGCACTCGTTTTAAGTCACTATTGCTCACGGCCATTCGCTAAATACGTAAAATAAAAGTGCTTGAAACTCGCCTAAAACGAACCCAACACACCTAAAGACCCACCCGAGGGTCCCTAAAACACTTAGAAACATTTTAGGGGTCTTTAACTACTGTTTTTGCCATCTAAAACGGGCGAGAGGGATAGTCTTTGGGGGAAGTGGCGGGGGACCGTCCCGTGATTTCGTTGGGGAGATCCTCCCTCTGACTACCTCTAGCTGTGGTGAAGTGATGGGCTGACCTTGGAAGCTAGGCTGGGGGTAAAAGCCCAGTATCTTGAGCACCGGGTAGTTATTTGGCAGAATAAGGGAGTTGAGACACACACATAGTTAGGGGGTGGGATCTAAAATCTTTAAGAAGAACATTAGTTGCATAGATCACTTGTATATGTTTTGGGGGGAAGTAGATGTATTGATAGGATAACATTACATTGTGATAGTTTCACTGATACATCTCTTTGCTTGCAACTAATTGTTCTATCTTTATGGTGTTGTGATTATCTGCTTATCATTTGAATATCTTGTTGATAAATCATTGTTATGGTGTGGACTGGTAAGTGATTAAGTATCCCACTTGGGGAGGCATCACTTATCTAGTCCTTGAGTGCTTTTCATGGTTAGTAGCCAGTGAAGGCAGTCCAAGTGGAGTAAGTGCCACTTGGGACATGCTTGGCCCTAGGGTGTGACTTCTTCTATATCTTGTATATCTTGTGTTTATTGTATATCTTTGTATCTCATACTTGTTGTAATCTTGTATAATCTTGTAAGTAATTCTTATTGTGGGGATTTGGGTAGTTTGATCTAATTCAATTGTAATACTTATTGTAACGAACCACCCTTACATATAGTTGACCCCATTGCCCAACCCTAGGCACTAGTCCTTAGTTGACTTAGGGAAAGGGCTGATTGTACATTTAGATTTAGACTTGCATCTGCATTGCTGCTTGTCATATAGGCTAGTTTTCCCCTTGGCCTATAATCAATTAAAACTAACTCCTAGAACATTGTAAATAAAATTAACTTAGTAACTAGGGACAACCCCCCTTGGCTTCCCTAGGAGTAAGCCTAGACGGAAGAAGTTCCTGTCAAGGTGACAGTGTGGGCAGAGACTTAGACATTGTGTCTCTGAGGGCACACTAAGTGAGCCGGACTTAGCTCACGTTTGCAAGTGTGCATTAGGGCGACAACAGATACCTTTGCTCCTGTTGCTCGATATACCTCCATTCAGATGATTATCGCACTTGCTTCAGCCTTGGGTTGGAGATTACATCAGATGGACGTGAAGACAACGTTCCTCAAATGGCAAGATTGAGGAAGAGGTGTATATCGAGCAGCCAGATGGTTTCATGATTCATGGGAAGGAGTCCCATGTGTGCAGGTTGAAGAAGGCCATGTATGAACTCAAGTAGGCACCTCGTGCTTGGTATGTGAGGATTGATGGATACCTGATGAGTTTGGATTTCAACAAGAGTGTTGCTGATCCAACCTGTACTATAAGATTGTTGATGGTGAGTCCTTGATTTTGATCCTGTACGTTGATGATTTATTTCTCACCGAAGCAAAGCATCTCATTACTTGGTGCAAGCATGAGTTGGCTTCTGAGTTTGATATGAAGGATCTTGGCATGATGCATTACTTCTTGGGACTTGAGGTGTGGCAGAGAACTGATGAGATCTTCCTGAGTCAGAGGAAGTACACAGTTGAGATCTTGAGGAGATTTGGGATATTGGATTGTAAGCCCATGACCACACTGATGGTAATGAATCTGAAGAAGCTAAGTGCATCTTCTTCTGATTCAGACTTGATTGATCCGACTATATACCGTCAGTTGGTTGGATCATTGATGTATCTGGTTAACATCAAACATGATATTTGTTATGTAGTGAGTGCACTTAGCCAGTTCATGAGTCAGCTAAGACAGATACATTGGGTGGCTGCGAAGCATGTGTTGAGATATTTGCGAGGCACAGTTGGATATGGCTTGAGACATGCTTCCAGTGTTGATATGAGATTGCAGGGATATGCTGATTCAGATTGGGCAGGGAGCGCAGTTGATAGGAAGAGCCATCAGGGTGCTGCTTCAATTTTGGATCTGCCTTGGTTTCCTGGTGTAGCAGGAAACAAAATTTTGTGGCTTTGAGTACCACAAAAATCGAGTATATTGTAGTATGTATGGCAGTATGCGAAGCAGTGTGGCTTCGGAAGCTCCTTGCAGGATTGTTTGATCAGATATTGGATCCCACTGTGATTCATTACATTCGAGATATGGTGCAGAGGAAGGCAGTACTAGTGGAGTACCTTCCTCCAAATGAGTAGATTGCAGATGTTCTCACCGAGCCTCTTGCCAAGTTGAAGTTCGAGTACTTCGGTAATAAACTTGGATTGGAATGCCCCTCTCGTTAAGAGGGAGTATTGATGGTTGAAGCTTCGTGAGACATTCTTCTATGACGATACTCCTTGATGGACTGAGTTGAGTATGACACTTATCGATGGACTGATTAGTTGTACTGAGTTGGTGTCCAACGAACTTTGGGTGGTTGAGATATCTCTCCAGGTCTTCTCCCTAGAGTAGTGGGTTGGGTCGACCTGTTAGGACACTCTCCATATCTTCTCCCCAGGGTAGTGGTCTAGGTCGATCTGTGAGTGTGTTGTGCCTTCTCCCTATCTTCTCCTCGATGGACTAAGTAGGGTTGACCCGTGACAGGTCTTCTCTTCAGTTGTGCTAGGCTGGGTCAACTTGAGACGGGTCTTCTCCCTAGGTGGATGGGCTCGGTCAATCTGTGGGGACACTCCTGATCTTATCCCCATATTAGGCTGGGTCGACTTGGAGAATGCTCCTCTGAGATGAAGTTGAGCATGACACTTGTTAGAGTAGTGACAAGTTGCCCTAGGGTGGCACCCAACGTCCCATGGAAGTAGACCATGAGGACACGTCCCTTGGGAGTTGATGAAGTGGACATGTCATGGGCGAGTAGGTCCTTGACGATGCACTACGGGAGAGTAGGTCCTAGTGCCACACTACAGGCGAGTAGGTCCTAGTGTATTCTAGTGGTGATGAGGCCCTAGAAAAGGTCCACATTGGGTGTAGCCATGTGCGACGTGATGATGCTACCAGTAGCATGGTCTGCGTGACCATGGGATGGTCGGAGGACCATGGCATAGACTTGCGAGGCTATGAGAACCAGAGGAAAAACATCATAGAGAATACCTCCCTAGCTAAGAGGGAGTGTTGATGTTTCTGGTAGCTGCGGGAGGTATTCACCTTCGAGAACCTTTCTTATAGAAGAACATTCCAAGACCTCAACCGAAAACCATTGAAAGAATTAAAGAAGCCCCATAAGATATATATTTCTCCAGAAGTCAATTTGGCCTGCCAGAAAAAGATAAAGTAAATATATTTTCCAGAAAGAATAGGTCGACCCCACTGGAAAAGTTCATTGGTCAGATTAGTATAAATAAGGGTGGTGCCTTTCTCATTTGATACACTCCCTCACATATCATAGCACACGTTTGGAAGAGAGTTGCAACTACAGCTGCAACTGCAACTGCAACTGCTGAAGGAAGGAAGGCACAAGTCTTATATCTCTCAGTCTTGGTGGTGTGCTAGAGGTGGACTAGTGCTCTAGCACTTTGGCTAGGGTTTACATTGCTGAGTTCTCTCCATGTTGAGATAAGTATTGCTGGATTCTTTCTAATTGGTTTGCTCTAATGAATAAAGCTTGTTCTTGGTTATTTTGTCTTTGGCATGGATCTTCTCTATAAGAAAAGGTGTTGGGTTTTCTCCCCTTGTGTAGAAGGGTTTTCCAGGATAACTACTATGCTCTTCTCGGGGTGGCACTTGAGGATGCCTATGGTTGGGTGGCAATGAAAGAGCATTGCCTATGGAGAAACGAGCAAACCCATTTTTTTTTGTAACTTCTGCTCGGTTAATCTTCTTGAGATCCTGGTTATTTACTACAGTTGTAAACTATTCAAATAAATTCAACACCATTGACCTACTTTTGTGGTCATTCGTTGGACATTAATAAAATTATCTTATCTTATATTATCTACCAGAGAGAACATTAATAGAAAGGTGGTATTGCGGAACAAACTCAAATATGTAGAGATGACCAGATTAGACACCGTTACTAGTTACCTGATGAAGATCACGTAGATCCGTGATCAACTTGCAACAATTGGGGAGAAGATTGCAGATGCAGAGCTAGTAAACATGGAATTGAATGGATTCCCAACTTCATGGGAACCATTTGTCAAGGGTATTTGTTTTCGTGAGAACCTTCTTAAATTTGAGAGGTTTTGGGATGACTACATCGAGGAGGATACTTGGATGGAGTTAAAGGAAGGAAAGAAGGGTGGTGATGACAACCTAGCTCTAATTGGTCAAACCAAGAAGGGCAGAGGTAAAGGACCCAACAAGGGTAAGGGAAAGACTGAGGAGTTAACCTCACAACCAACAAAGGACTTGAGTATACTAAGTTCTTCATATGTCATAAGCATGATCATTATGCATCACAATGTCCGAAGAAGAAGGGTAAAGGGAAGCGCTAGCAGAATTAGGTAGCAGCCTTAGCTAAAACTCAGATAAGCAAGTTTGCCTCCAAGTTCGAGAAGGATTTCTCAATGGCTTCTTGTCTTTCTACTAGTATGGTTCCGAGGAATTCTCGACATGTGGACAGTGGAGCAACTAGGCATATGACATTAGACTGTGAGTTATTTTCAAGTCTAACAGAGCAGGACTTGAGAGTTTCATTTGAACTTGGTGATGATGCTTTAGTCAGATAACTCTTTAGACTTTGATAATGTGTTGTTTGTTCTAGGTCTCAGGAAGATTTTGCTTTCATTTTCGGTTATGGAAGATAAGGGCTTTGTAATAGAGTTAAAAAGTCGACAACTCCTTATCAGACCAAAGGAGTCTAGTTTGGAATCAACTTAGGTGATCGGGGTTAGGGAAGGAAACTTGTACAGGTTACAAGGTGAACCTGTTCGAGCCCTACTTCATAACATAGACAACTTATGCAAGTTATGACACAAGAGGATGGAGCACTTGCATTATAGAACGTTGCCTATTCTGAGGGAGATAGTCACAGATCTTTGAGAGTTAAACATTGAGTAGCAGGGAGTATGCAGAGGGTGCTTGCTTGGCTAGCATGCCAAGGCTGCTTTCCCAAGAAATGAGCAGAGGTCTAAGGGGATTATAGACTTAGTGCATTCAAATGTATGTGAATTGATGATGTCAGTGGCGTTAACATAGGAAGCATGTACTATGTTTCCTTCATTGATGACTTATCTCACAAGACATGGGTCTACTTCTTAAAGACAAAGGATGAAGGCTTTAACATGTTTCAGGAGTTCAAATCTCTTGTTGAGAACTAGACAGGAAAGAAGATCAAGGTTTTGAGATGAGATAATGGGGGTGAGTATACCTCCAATGAGTTCAAGGATTTTTGCGAGGAGGCATAGGATATAGTTTAGTGAAGTAGAACTATGGTGTGGCAATGGTAGTATAGATATTTTATGATGGTCATACTTTGTACCAATGTTGATAACATTGGCATCGGAAAAAAATCGACGAGGGTTAGAAAAATATCTTCTCGAAAACATAGGTGAAAATCGACAAAAATCGGGAAAAATTGGACAAATAAAAAATCGCGATTTTTTCGGGCTCAAAAATCAATAAAAATTGTGATTTTTTGAAACATTGGCAAAAAATTGCCGATGTTATTGTCAAATTTTTCAGGAAAATCAATGCATTCAATTTCAGATTTGAAAATTACTTCCAAGTGACCTCAAATAGTAAACTAGGGTTGTTATCATTGAATAATTTTACATTGAAATTATGACAGAAAATTACAATGGAAACACAAATATTAAAGAGAAATCATCCATGCACATGAGACACAAAATTATGTTCTGTGTAATTTTTAGATTGAGAAATTCCAAGAACAAAAACGGTCCTCCCAACAAATTTATAAATTCAACAAATTCTGGAAAAATTCTTCCAACTTGCAAACCTGTTGTATAGCCTGCTGATGTCACATGTATGGCTTTTGACGTCACTTGTATGTTTCACATGTGTGGTACGGACTGTACGACTCCACACGTACAACTTTTTCTACCTATTTCTACCTGTTGTACGGTTCACACATGTGGTACGAACTATACGGATCACACGTGCAACCTGTCTTCCTTCTTCCTCTCACACTTGCGACCTCACTCTCTTGGCTGAAAAATTCATAAAAGAAGAACAGAAAAACCCTAAGCCAGAAACCCTAGGCCAGATTTATCAAAGTGAAGAATTTTCTTTGTTGAAATTGCCACCCCAATCTCCTTGGCACAAGTGCTCACCCACTTATGCCAACTCCATAATATCACAATGGGGTGTGATGAGCCTCTCCTTTTATAGGAGTCTAATGAGTGAGTTTAGGAACACCTTCTAAACTCAACATTAAATTGGAATTGTTTATTCCTCCATGTGGGTGTGAAGCCCCAACCAAGCCCCAACTCAATATACACGGGGTTTTCAGAAAATGAAAAATGCAATGTGAGTGCCAACAAAGATTCCCACATGCTCGACACCAAGGCCAATGTGGGAATACCTCCCAATGCTACAAAAACATCAATAGTTATCAACACTGCTTTGTACATCATGAGAAATTTATGTTAGTAGTACTTTATATTGTAAATTTACTTCATGGTGTAATAAAGTTACACTATGATTACTTATCATTAATAAAGTTGTATGTCAGTGGTTAAGGGTTGGATGGGTTATGTAACTTATGTCTTCCTCAATGAGACAAGGCTATGTAATGTTACTCACACCTTATAATTAATGAATCATATTGAATCTCTCTCCTATATTTGTGTTATTGTGAATTTGTAATTGTGTATGCGTGTAATTTTGATATTAGAGCTACGAAGTTGGAGTCAAGGAGGACACATTCGAGAGACACGATGAAGGCCAAAGAGGAATTGAAGGATCATGAATATGTATAACCTCGAATGAGTTTAGAGATTGAGGTGCACATTAGGAAGATCACATGTAGAGGCATATGGAATTGAGTTGGGGCATGTGAGATAAGTTATTTGAATTTAGTATAAAAAATGGTTCCTAAGTTTTAATTTTAGGATAAAAAATGATAAAATAATTATCACTAAGGAATGAAAATTTTGGCTTGCGCTTGCTAAAGAGAGCATGAGTTTCTAGGCTATGGATTGGGTGGGGTGTAGGTTGACTACAACACAAAAAGTGCTCCTCTCTAGAACCACGTGATTTTTTCTTGGATGTGTAGGAAAGTGCAAAAACTTGATAGTAGAGTAGTGGTGTAGGAGAAAGTGCATGCAAGTGATGCAACACCAAACCCACAATTAGACCCATGAGATCCTTGCATGTAGTAGGTAGAGGAGGCGCACGCAAACTGCAAAACACGTTTTGGGATTTGTAAACTATAGAACCCCCTAAACACAAATCTACATTGATCCCCTTGACAAACACCCAATAGTGGACAAACCACTGACATACCTATAGGCAGGTTATTGGACAACTAGAAATGTGCAAACATGATACAGTGTTAGCAAAATTCTGATAGAGATGTACGTTTTATTTTGTCTTTAGCAACACATTTTTTATGCAGTTTTTATTGTACAATTTTTTTTTAGGTGTGCGTTGGGAAGATTAGGAATTTTTTTTGGCAGTAGGCTAGAGCGTTGGCAGGACAATAGTTGTGTTGGGTTGGTTTTTGTTATAGTAGACAACGAGTGAGCAGGAAACATGTGGACACATCCATGTGTGGAGGTGACTATGTTGTTTGAGGTTGATTAGTAGTTTTCAGAATTTTGGTGATTGGTGCTTGGAATAATTTTTTTAATTAGAAGAAAATGATGAATATATCAAACATAGTCTTGGATCCAACTAAAACGTTTATTGGTCATAATTTAAATGTTTGGGAGCAATGTATGATTGCCATATTCCATTACAATTGTTTTTTAGTAGCCACAGGGAAAGAGAGGAGAGATCCCAAGGACACAGATCAACAATAAGAACATGATGTGAAGAATAGATATGTGATGGTGTTGATTAAATTGTTTGCGATAGATGACATGCTTACACAAGGCCAAGATGCATAGGATTCTTACAAGGTGTCGACGAGATTAAAGGAGATGCATAGGACTTCTGACAAAGAAAGAGCTTTTTTCCTCAAAATTTTACGTTTCTCTGTGAAGATGGATGAGGGAGATTCACTCTTAGAACACTTTTGAAGCTGAAAGGCATTTGAGACAAGTTATTGGCCATTGGTAGGGAAGTAGATGAAGAATATTTGGTAGTAATTACTTTGAAAATCCTACTTCCTTCATTTGAGAATTTTGTTGAAACATTGAATGTTGCTTGTAAGTCTATTGATATCACATTTGAGAAGTTGGTGAATTAGTTATTAATAACTATAGAGGGACATGTTGAAGTAAAAAATTGAAAGTGGCAGCAGAGCATTTGAGAGTCCGTTTGTAGCAAAAGTAAAAGTCAAGTAGAACCAAGATGGAGGCAAAAGCAATGAAGGCAAGACTACATGTTTAAGTAAATTTGGTAAGAGTGTGAAATGCTTTTATTGTGGTAGATACGGAGACACGAGGAAGGTTTGTAGGAGCGGTTGAGGGATGAGCAACACAACCAAGGGCAATGCTGAAATAAATAAGTAGATGTTGCAGAACATGAAGAAGATGAACTTTATACTTTTTTGGCTTCACAGATGGGTTGTAAGAAGTAAGATGATTGTTTTTTCTATTCTAGTGCATCTAAACATATGACTAATGGGAGTGACTAGTTTGTTGAATTTGAGGAAGATACAACTAGGTTAGAGACAATGGTGTTGGGTGATGGCAGGGAGCGCTACATGGAAGGCCACATAAATGTGCTAATTTAGGTGAAAAATGTTATGACCATAATGAGGTTATATATATGGTTAAATGTATATGTAAAAGGGGTCGGCCTAATAGTGGGCCCACATGGGAAATGATTGAGATTATGTATATACAGAGGTCAAGAGAGTCATTATTATACACGTGGACTTATGATTTGATATATGGATGTATTTCGGTTATTTGAGAGTGGTCTTTCTAATGTATACGGATATATTTTTAACCCATCTTTATTATCACTTTGGGAGGTGTTCTCCATGCTAATATTTGATGTACATTGTGTGTATGCTAGTTTATTATGCTATTTTACATAATGTCACATTGTTTGTGTTTGTGTTCAAATTCGGTGACGATGAAATTTGAATAGAATTTGGATTTTTGGATGAAATTCGAATAAGAGTTTCCCTCAAATTCCTCTCTCTATATTATATTATTTTTAAGATATTAAAAAATAATCGACATTAACATATAATTGCATGTAATATGTTCTCTTTAAATCAATGTTGCCAATATTACAAGAATATCGACAACATTTCGATATCTCACGATATTTTCAGAGAGCCGATAATTTCAGGAGAAAAAATCAGAATATTTTACTCGTGAAAATATGGTTATATTCTCTTAAATCTCACGATAATATCACGCCACAATTGAAAAATTTGTTGAACCTACAAATAGGTCAGCAATAAAGTGATTTTTTTGGTCGTCTTCTAGAGAATGTCAGATTTTAATGCCAACTATAAGTTTTAAGCCTTTATAGTAAAGCAATGCACACATAGATTCTTTATAAACATAGAAGTAAACAATAACATTCACACATAGCACTTAGAGATTTACCCTGGAAACCCTTAACTGGGAAAACTATTAAATGTTTAGAACTATACCTCTAACTTTTGTTGTAATTAACTTCACCATTTACAATGAAATATATAGGATCTCGTGACATTCGCGACATCCCAAACCCTAATCCATTTACTCGGATTAGATTCCTCAACCAAAATTACATTACAATGGGCCGAAAAACCATTGGTCGAAAAACACAAAAAACAAGCCAAAAACGAACCAAATGTAGCCCCCCCTACGACCCCCCCTTGCTCCCAGTGAAATGTACAAGACATGGGCCTAAACATGCAAAGAATATAACACATACCTAACACCAACCTCATAAAAAGGGTAGAGGGAATCACTAGATTATTCCTCTGATTTTATTGTAGATGTCTCATGATGATGAGATACATTTATTATATTTTTTGATGATATTTTGAGGCTTTAGAGTCAAGACTCACTTACTCAGGACATGATTCAGTGTTGATGTGTGATGTGTCACTAGACATATGATATATCAGTTCTCTTTTCATATTTATGTGGCAATGCATTTATTTGATATTGTTGTTTCTTTAAATGTTTAAAAAAATTGAAAAAAATGAATATTTTTGTATTTTTTAAATTTGTTGATATTTTCCAATATTTTCTCCGATATTGCCAATATTTTCTTTTCTGGACTCTTGGTGATATTTTCTTCGACACGGTGTTTGTAGCACTGCTTTAAATACATTAAGTAGAATGTAATCTACAATTAAATTGAATTGATAATAAAATAGAATGTTAAAAATTAAATTAAATCAATACTAATAGAACTTTAAAATCAATACTAAATAGAACTTTAAATATGACTATACCATATCCATCAAATATAATATATTATGAGAACATGGTTACAGAGAATAGCCACGACCGGGTCTACGAGTTTATGGCATCTCGTGTTGGCCCCTGTGCAAAATCCCGAAGTTGTGCAATTAGTAGTGTTGTCGCCCAAATTGTACGTAATGATGAAATCCCTAATCCACAAGGTACAATCCGAGGGAAACCTCTAGGAAGGTCACCATTGTCACCTTAGCAACCTATCCTCTGTAGCTTTAGGTCGGTTCTACTCTGGCTCAAGGGGGGTATCCCCTACTTGGATTACTAAAACCAAGCAATGAAGCACAAGGCGACGTTGATAGTAGCCTTAGTAAAACGGGGTTTGGAGTTTTTTAAGGTTTTTAGAAAAGTGATGGAAGGATATTAAGATCAGTGGCAAATCTAACTAGGGAAAAAGAGTCAAGGTGAATCAAATGGTAAATGAGGTCAAGAAGAAAACCGTTATAGTGAAAACCGTTTAAGGTGTTGTTTCAAAAGTTATAGTGAAAACCGTTTAAGGTGTTGTTTCAAGGTGTACCCAAACCAAGAATTGTCCCCTTTGATACCAAATGTTATGAACAAAATACTTAAAATAACATGATAAACCATCATACACACCATGTACACCAAATATGAGTGTGGAGCACAATG
>JASDQU010103602.1:298524-324187 GCA_032191745.1 Picea mariana
CACAGAGGAGTACGATCTGGAAATTTTTTTCACACATGGCACTCCATTTGGACTTCTAGAGGCTACACCCTCTAGAAACACTAGGGTCAATTCCTATAGTGTATGATGTCAAGGGTCAACTTCCTTGACATGTCCTCATGTGCTCTCCACATGGGACGTTGGGTTATAATCCCAACTACACTTATTCCTTCTCGAATAAGTGTTCCACTTATCCCTTCTTAGATAAGTGTCCTCACAGATCAACTCAACTCAATTCACAGAGGAGTACGACCTGGAGAAAGTTTGTCACACATGGCACTCCATGTGGACTTCTAGAGGCTACACCCTCTAGAAACACTAGGGTCAACTCCCATAGTGTATGCCGTCAAGGGTCAACTCCCTTGACATGTCCTCATGTGCTCTCCACACACTTATCCCTTCTCGGATAAGTGCCCCACTTATCCCTTCTTAGATAAGTGTCATCACAGATCAACTCAACTTAGTCACAGAGTAGTACGATCTAGAGAATGTCTCAGGAAGCTGCAAACATCAACACTCCCTCTCAGCGAAGGAGGCATTCTCTGCCACGCCAAGTCTGTCACGGAAATACTTGAACTTCGTCTTGGTTTGGTAAGAACATTAGCAACCTGCTCATCTGTAGGAAGGTACTGCACCAATACTTCCTTCCTCTGCACCATGTCTCGAATGTAATGGTACTTGATCTCAATGTGGTTCAATTTGTCATGAAACAATGGATTATCAGAGATCTTCACACAACTTTGGTTACCATAATGAATAACGATGGAATCCAGCACATGTTTGGATAGATATGCAAGGAGCTTGTGAAGCCACACTGCTTCACGGATTGTCATACTTAATGCACTGTACTCTGCTTCTGTTGTGCTCAAAGCCACATAAGTTTGTTTCCTGCTACACCAGGAAACCATGGAAGATAACAAGGTGAAGCAACACCTGAAGGTGCTATTTCTTTCCACTGCACTCCCTGCCCAATCAGAGTCAATATATTCCTACCATATCATATCAATACTGAAAGTATATCTCAGACCATGTCGAACTGTGCCTCGCAAGTATCTCAACACATGCTTCGTAGCAATCTAGTGTGTCTATCTCAATTGATTTATAAACTGGCTAAGTGCACTCACTGCATAGCAATTATTTGGTTTGGTGTTAACCAAATACATCAGTTATCCAACCAACTGTCTATACAGAGTCAGATCAATTTCATCATAATCGGAAGAAGACACACTTAGTTTCTTCAGATTCGTCATCATTGGTGTAGTCACGGGCTTCAAGTTCAGTATCTCAAACTTCTTGAATATCTCAACTGTGTACTTCCCCTGACTTAGGAAGATCTCATCAGTTCTCTGCCACACCTCTAGTCCCAAGAAGTAGTGCATCATACCAAGGTCCTTCATCTCGAACTTAGAGGCAAACACATACTTGCATTCAATAATAAGGCTCTCTGTACCGATGAGGAATAAATCATCAACGTAGAGGACCAAAATCAGGGACTCACCATTAACAGTCTTGTAGTATAGGCTGAAATTGACAACACTTTTGTTGAAGCCCAAACTCACCAGGTGTCCATCAATCCTCGCATACCAAGCTCGAGGTGCCTGCTTAAGTCCATATAGGGCCTTCTTCAACCTACACACATGAGACTCCTTCTCATGTATGACGAAACCATCTGGTTGCTCGATGTATACTTCTTCCTTAATCTCTCCATTGAGAAAGGTTGTTTTTACATCCATCTGATGTACTCTCTAACCCATGGATGTTGCAGGGGAAATGATCATTCGGATAGAAGTGTATCGAGCAAGAGGAGGAGATGTCTCCTCATGATCTATTCCCTCCACGTGAGAGAATCCTCTAGCAACAAATCTTGTTTCGTGCCTCTCGATGCTCCCATCAACTGTGTGTTTGATCTTGTAGATCCATTTGGAAGTCACTGCAAACTTCCCCTTAGGTATCAGAACAATATCCCACACATCATTCTTCATGATAGACTGATACTCCTCCATCATGGCATCTCTCCATACTGGATGACCAGATGCCTCTTCATAATAGGAATCTCAGAACCAATGATGTGGCTCATAGCTGTGGCTTAATACAAATATCTTTGAGGTCTCTTACTCTCTTTGAAGGTACCACGAGGAGCTACATGTCTTTCTGCCTCCTGTAGAGTTTGACGAGTCCATGTAGGTCTCTTCTGACCTACTACAATATCTCTGGGATCATCAACTGGAGGGGGAGAAGGAACCATCTCTTCTTGTTTCTCACCATCAATATCCATGTGAGATCCTCTAGATCTCATGAAGGCTACCTCCTCCTCAAAGGTAACATCTATGCTCACCTCAATCTGTCTCTGACTAGGGATGTAGATCTGATATGCCTTCGAAGACTCATTGTACCCCACAAATGCACCCTTTCTTCCTGAAGGATTTAGCTTGGTCCTTTTCTCCTTGGATACATGAATGTATACAGGACACCCAGATCTCCTGAAGTGTTCAACCTTAGGCTTCACCCATGAACTGTGTCCATACTAGACATCTCATGGTTCCCTCGTGGAACCACTATCTAAGCCATATTGAGGTTACCTCATGGAACCAATGTTTCACAGGACATATCGAGGTTTCCTCGTGAAACCAATGCCTCACAAGACATATTGAGTTTTCCTCATAAAACCAATGTCTTGGTTCCTTCATCTGATCGTCTGAGGCATGTCAGTATGAAGTCTACATTCCCCCCTACTAGTCTACACAAGACCCTCTGGGAGACTGTCTCATGATGTTGCCTCAAACATCTCTTTAATATCTTCCATCGTAAAGTTAGTCAATAAGTCCTTTGGGGATCATCATCCAATTGTGATCAGTCCAAGATCCGTTGGATTTCTAACAATACCTTCTCTTCTACGTCTGGGTGTTGGATGAGAAGCCAAAAGAACCAGGAGAGCACAGCAAAAGTAGTGTCCCGCCCTACTAGGACGAAGTTCATACACATATCTCAAACCTCTTTATCAGACAAAACACCACGCCCATCATCTTTGAAACGCGTTTGCATCACAATAGACAACAGGTCAACCCACTCACAACTCGTGCCACTTGCCAATTCCTACCGTCTTTGTAGAATTGTTTGTTCAACACAATTGTTAATGATTTGTACAGGCGCTTTGAGCTTTCCATTACGATGCCTAGAAACCTCATTGTCTTCCATATAGGGTGAGGCATCATGAACCGGTAGGCGGTGGCTTCAATCGCTTGGTGAAACGCTCTCTCAACCTCAATATCTCCCAAGCTAGGATAGAGGCAACTCGCATCCACTCCAAAAACAACGATGCAAATGCCGTCGAATGCCAAATGGATGATGACATTTTGATTGTCTACAGCCGAGGTGCTTCGAGATGCGTGTTCCAGTACAGCCACAAGCCTCGAGTTCTATTATTATTTATTCCATGAAATATAGCTCGAGTTATTTCTGCTTGCTGTGTTACCGCTTATGTTTTCTTCATTGAGTGGATTGAGAACTGAATTTCCCCAATGGCTAATTTTGAATATAATTCTCGGACACCAGAATGGAGTTCGCCTCATATTCCAGTTTGTTTCAGTTATCCGGAGGGCCATGTTTGGAACCCTTATCATTATATTCCCTCTTCAAACTCCGACTTTTCGATGGATGTATATAATAGCAATGTAAATTTTACAGATCGTTTTTAGAGAGCTTTTAGAGGGGGTCTATCATAGATGTGGGCGGATCTATTCCTCAACTGAATACCACCCGTTATGAAAACACGCAGTGGCCGGATATCCCAACACCGGATTCACCTTGGTCGATAATACCGCCTGGATTTAGTCCCAGCACCTTGCTGGACTCTCCCGCTGCTTCTGAGATATATGGATGATTTTCTGGGCCTTCTGTGAGGGAGTCAGCCCAGTCCTGCTCTGATACCATGTTGGTTTTACATCATATAAGATATAATCGATATTTTTATTACAATGATGAGTGTTCCATATATATAGGGAACATAAGGTGACCATCCATGAAAGAATGTGTCCCTTGAATAATCAATAACTATTTGTTATTATCATTTACTTATTAAATAATATATATAATAATCAATAATAATTATATTATTAATTATTATCTTTAGAGAATGTCTTCCCGATGTTGTCCAAACATCAATAGAAACATGGTTTGCTCTTAGAAAGCTGATTTGATATTTTGTTTGCTGAAATCAGTTTGTTTTCACTCAGTTGCAGTCCTCTAATAATGATCAACTGCTGTCCTTCCTCAAATTTTAGGTATAGCTCCAGATTCATACGGAATTTACCGAAATTCTTCAACCACTGAGCTCCTATGACCACATCAGCCCCTGATAGAACCACAACATAAAAATCAGAGCTTAATTCATAGCTTTCTAACTGCAATTTCATCCCTCTGATCATACCTTTGCAATCCATCATACTGTCATTGGCCATGGATACCTGGAGATTTTGTAATGGGAGAACTTTTAGGTTCACAGAAGTCACCACAGCTCCACCCTTCACTTTGATTTTTACCCTTAGAGTATGGTATTGAGTAATTCTCAACATGGCAGCCAGGGAGACAGTTGGTATTTGTTGTTCTTGGTCTTTTTCATCCACAGTGTGTCCTCCACAGCTGTTGATTCGTCTTGAAAGCTATCAACTGCTTCCGGATGTTTTTCCTTGACAATCTCACTCATATGAATCTTTCTGGAAGCCTTGTATTTGTGTCCCTTGAACCAGGTTTATTTGGAAGTGTAACAGAGCCACAACATAAAAATCATCAAAAACATTAGGGTCCTAAACTTTGGCTTTTGATGGGTATTCAGGATTGGAGAGGAGTTGGGTTCTTCATTAACTTTAGAGTTGACTTCTGCTGCTAAACTAGTTGTAGATTGACTACTAAAAGCTACTGAATAGACCTCTGCTTGTTGAAGTTACTAAGCTTCAAAGCCATTAACATGCCCCTTGATGGATTCATTCAACCTGTCGATATAGATAGCAACTACAAGACTGAGAAGAGTATTTTCCACTAGCAAGCTGGCTTGGTGAAATTCCCTTGAGTAATATGCCACGATGCCTTGTTGTTTTATGTTATTGAGGGCTAATAAGCTGTCTTCTTGGGTATAAGCCTCAAGAGTCAAAATTATGATATCACAGTCACAAATTGGTCCTAGGTGATTATTTCTGGTTAGCTGTCCCTTTCTTTGTAGCACTCCTCCCACTGTCATTCAATCATTTTCCACCAGTCAAATGCTGGCCCTTCAAGGTGCAATGTGGCAAACTGATTTTCTTGGTAATTCTCCAGAGAGTTTAAAGAATCAAGACAACTTGCTGATCCATGGTCTTGGCTTAATAACTTTGCTAGAGCCATCAAACATAGGAACGAGAATCTTCTTAATTAGCCTTTGATTTTTGTGGTTCCCTCCCTGTTTTGCTTGGTTGCCTTGGTTGTCTCCACTTCTATTATGGTTTCTACAAAAGGGTTTGCTTCCCTCCTCTGATTATGGAGTTTTGTCCAATCATCTTCTTCACTACTTTCATTTCCTTGTTTCCTTCTGTCCAATTTCAGAGTTTGCAGGGTTTGATTTATATGCTCCACACTGTTGCTTAATTTCTCCAAGAGAGTTCTTGGGACTTCTTATGTCAATAATGCAATTTCTGATTTCAGGTTATCTTCTCCATTAACCAAGTATAAAGCCATGGTGGATGTCTGAAAAAATACCACAAGAAAGTGGCTCTGATACCACTGATATTCCAAAACTCGAAAGCTTATATTTTTTTTGTCTTTTATTTTTCAAAGAAAAAATATGAATCTGGAAAATGATAACAACAGCAAAACAGTAAGAAAACAACAGAAATGATTGTAACAGAAAACAATGGATTCACTACTAACAACAGATAATTCAAATGCTTTACCAACATTATCTTTGATAGCAGATTCACAACAATAATAGGGAAAAAATACAGCAGCAGCTAGTAACAACATTCGATTGCCCAAAAATCCTCAGCATATACAATCTGAAAAGAACCAGAGAACGTGTGGATGCCAACTTGGAATAGCTTGAGAACATCTATTTGATATCAATATTGGCATCTCTTACTCGTTTCTCTTATCAACAACACATCTACTTGCTTCTCATTACCTAGATTTATTGCCACTCTTTAATCCAAATCATTACTTTTGATTGTTTGCTGGTAACAGTTGTTGGACCTTTTTTTGTAGTTGTGTTTGTGTTTCTTCATAAGGTATACCAATATGTTGGGAACCTTAAAAATACCTGAATTAGGGAGGTGTCTGAATTTCTTCTGTTAGAAATGTATTTTTCAGAGCATGGAGGTGTCACAATCTGTTTGTAATTTTGCCCTAAATGTTCCACAATATTTTACGCTTCTGTTTGACACTGTCATTACTGCTATAGGAAAAATTCGCAGTTGTGCCCTAACATCTTCATCGTTGTTCTACTCTGCAATTTTCAATTGCACGTTTGTCTCTCACTTGCTACTCTGCACCAAAAATGGTACTGCCACGAGGTTCTGCGGGTCTCATTTAGGTCAGATTGATCTCACGTAGGTTGGATTTTGTCTCTGATGCTTCAGGTTATTCATATGTTTCTTCTCTCTTATGCATGTCTTTTATTCTTCTCAGGTTTCACCCTTAGAGATTCACATTGGGTTTTCTGGTGTTGGTCATGGATTGCTGGCGTGCTTCACGAGTATGCCATTTGGGTTCTGTGTTAATATGGCTGAAGGCTGTATTGTTGCCAAGCAGATTCATGTAATGATCCCAAGCCATTATGCCAGGATCATCACGGTTTTTTGTGTCTTCTTAAAACTTTTTCTGCGCGAGGTATTTCGTCAAACACTTTGTCGATCTTCTTGTTTAGATGTGTTTACGTGCAAGATGGCCTCTTGATTTCGGCCTTAGGGTTTACTGATGTGTTATATATGTGTTGCAGCAATAAACAAGAAGATATAACCATGGAACATACCTCAACCATACACAATATGATAGACAAGACAAAACATCTCAAAACTGTTTTATTCATGAAATAGAGAAACCTGCTACAATGAAGATGCCGATCTGGAATGCTCAACAGATGGCCAAGAAGATAGACAATAGAGCTGCTACAAAATGCTCCAATAGAAGACTACAATAAGCCTTCAAAGGATGGATATACAATGAAGACTGAATACAAGTAGATCTGGGCCGTAAGAATGCTAAACCCCCTAGCAGGAAGGTGCCACGCCCTGCTGGATAGCTGAAGCTCCTCAACAATTCGGCCCTGCTGCCAAAAGTGTCCAATCACCCCAATAAATATGCCAACTGATAGATCGGGCAACTGTAAGGACAACCCAGGTGCCCAAATCTCCAAAGTCACTCTCAAACCCTGTGGATCTGAACTCCTCTACTGAATGGTGCGCCCCCCCTGGATGCCTGAAACCCTAGATAATTCGGCCTGGGTGAATGAGACCTCCAAACCTCCTGAAACTCTCCAAAAAGATAGATCGGGCAATCACAAACCCCTGGAAGAAGTTTCAAGGTCAGATATGAGGTATAGCCTCCTAGATCTGCAAATCATTGAATCACCAAATCGTCCTCTCTCTCCCAAAGCCGTCCCAACCTGTAGATGATGATCTAGCCGTGGTAACTCCTCAAGAATGGACTAGATTTGATGTCCAAATCCCTGTAATGAATACCCAGGTGATAGAATCTCCAAAAGTCCTGCCAATCACCTGCAATGAATCTCTCTCCAAGAATGGTGTGCTCCACCCCTTGCTGGAAACCCCCAACTGGTGCATCCTCTCTCTATCTGCACAAGTAACTGATGTGGAATCCTCCTACAACTGAGTAGATATGGAACTAGAATGGTGTGGGAGCGTATTGCATCTCCGAGACCAAGCTTGGGACAAGCTAGGTGGAATCTTTCACCATCGAATCGTCCTCTAGGGTTTGTTAAGTCAAAACCCTCAAAACCGCCAATGCTGGGCTCACTAGCTACAAGCCAGATATGAAAATACGATCATACATGAATGAATGAGTAGAGGCCCTTGCCTTTCCTTTATACTTTTTGCTCTCATTGTCCCTCCAAAGTGACTTTCATTTTATTAATATTTAATTAATTAATTAAATCACTTTAATTAATTAATTAACCTTTTTACCTCTGAGAAACACCTTATCTCTCCTTGTGGCTTCCCTGGCCACTGAAAGTCACTTCTCACCATCCCATCCTGTAGTGTTGCTTCTCCCGATTTCAATGAGCTATTACACCGAGAGGTTCCTCCAAGTAATGTGCCCAAAATGACCTCTTCAGTGAATTCAGTTAGCTTATAGCTCAAAATAGTCAAAATCATGGAAATCGTCGGAATGCAACGAAACTAAATCCAACTTGTGCGGAATGGCTCATAATGATGGAATATGATGAGCAATGCAAGCTGGACCCCACAATGCCTCTCAATAACCCATGTACTCACTATAACCTCCATCTGGCTACTCTGGTCATCATAAACCTCTGTACTGTGATGATGTCCCAAAGTGGGGACATTACAGTCCTCCCTGCTAGAAAATTGTTTGTCCTCAAGCAATAACCGAATCCCCTCAAGTATAATACCAGGATCCCATGTCCACCTGTGGGATACACAGTAGAACCCCTCCAAAGATGAACAATCACACATGCCGCCCCCTGGGTCCCATATCAATTCATGAACTACTAGCTCTTGGGACGCATAGTCCTGAAATACATCAACTCCAGAAGTCTCTTGCATATGCCACATGGCCTCATCTCAAAACGAATCCATCCTCCAAGTCTCTACCAAGATCCATATAGCCTCCATCAACTGCCCATGCTGATGCCCGAATGAGGTGCTGCAAGACCTCCGTGAGACACCCGCAAGCGATGTGCTCCTCTCAACACTGAAGCTCAATGGAAAGTTATAATAACTTTCCCCTGTAATGGTCCACTCTCCCCTGTCAGTCAGTGAAATGCTCAATCCTGCAATCCCTGGGTCCCATGCTAACCTCTGTCGAAGATCACCTCGCTGGCCCTGCACTACTCTGACCATGACTGCCTGCCCCCTGCATACATCCTGAATCCTCCTCTCTTGGGTCCTCCAGCTGGAATACCTGTGACCATTGGACCTGTTGTCCAGAAACTGTGTTAGTAAAGACACCTCTGTAGAAGAAGTACCTGTCCAAACATCTCCATGCCCTATCATGATGATCAAGAGGGAGAAAAGGTCTCGCCCCATAAGACAAGTACCTGCAAGTCCACTCCAAACCAACCCAAGGTGGAGTGTGTGTCTCTCTGGCGCAACCTAGGTCGTCATGTAGTGAAACATCCTTCTAACCAAGTGAACTCCCAAATCCCATGGCAAACTTGGAAGTTTATCACTTCCAGTCTCTGCTAGCTGCTCCTATGTCGGATTGATCACTGTCGGAAGCCCTCTGTGCTCATCTGTCGTCACCTGGTCTATGATGCTCACCATCACACACCAGTCTCAACTGTCTGTCCAACATGGTCCACCTCTGACCTGCTGTATGTCGTAAAAGTACTCCTGTCATGTAGTCTCGGCCTACTCACTCTCCATGCCCTCAGCCATGGCCTATCCCTCCTCATGCTGTTGTCTGTGATAAAAGTGTCAGGACAGGCTAATAGAAACATCTGTAGCTGACTGTAGGACTGGGAGGTGTCACATGCTTTGGTTAATCCCAAGGATTCGACCAGAATCTCGTCTTGTGGTCATCACCGAATCCCAACCATCCAGTACAATCGGAAGTAACCCCTCCGACTGCTGATCAACCAACCTCCATCTCTCATATCCCATGCAACTGCTGAAATGGTGAAGGTGATCTCCCACAACTATGTGCTGC
Source organism: Picea mariana (assembly GCA_032191745.1). Classification (NCBI taxonomy): domain Eukaryota; kingdom Viridiplantae; phylum Streptophyta; class Pinopsida; order Pinales; family Pinaceae; genus Picea; species Picea mariana. Next base: position 308,416 of record JASDQU010103602.1, read on the forward strand.
TACAGAGGAGTGACATCTACATATTCCCCTAAGTGTGTCTCCTCCTTGCAAGGCACTATACCCCTCTGAATGCCATCATACATCTCGGCATGACTCTGTGAACTATCCCTCATCATCGTATGCTCTGGCACACTCATGTTGTCTCCCATAGACTCAAGCTGCATCATAGATCTCGAGCATACTGTTGGATCAACCTCTACGTGGAGGTCAACTGCTCTCATAACACAAATGGAAGTGTCCTCCATCAACTGGTGCTCCTCTGCTAGATCACCAACATCCTCTATCAACGTGACTGACTGATACATCTGAGTGTCCACTAAGACAGATGAAGTGGATCTCTGACGAATCTCCTCAAGAGACTCATCTGATCTAGACTCTGATTCTTGAAGGGCTGTCTGTGTGCCTCTCAAGAATCCTCGAGTGCTCTCCAACTCCTGAGTAAGTTTGTCCACCTCCAGCTTCTGCTCCCTCATAGCCTCATGATGCATCTCACCAATCCTCAATAGGTAGTTCCTGTCAGTCAATAACTGCTGGTAGTCGGTCCTCATCATCGATACTCTCTCCCTGAGAGTATGAAAGTCCTCCATGGAAAATCCCTCATCTGAACTACCATGTGCCACTGATGCTCTCCAACAGTAATCTGCCAGTAATGCATGCATGTCATCAATACGTCTAGTGGCTGCCATGATCATAGCCTCACTAACTCTCAACTGTGCTGCTAAGTGGTGTGACTCTTGATCATGGTCATGCTGAGGTGCCACCTCATATCCCTCACTGCTAGTGTCAACTCTGGAGTCCCCAAAGAAACTCTTTGCATAAGATAACGTGCTGAACTGCCCACTGTCTACGGTGCTATTGGGTTTGCCCATACGTAACTGCACATCATCCTCAATTGCTAGCTCTCTTTGAATCATACTGTATCCGGTGTGAGCAGTTGTATCCTCTTGTGCACTCAACCTGCTACTATCATATGTGCCTAGATCCCATATAGATGTGTCGAGACACGTGCTGTGGTCATCCTGACTGCTAAAGAGTGCATCCTCATCAATGCAGACCGATCCTGGAAATAAGTGCTCTGTCAACCTGTCAGCATCCACAATCTGCTCAACTAATGGAGTCTCCAAAAACTGTGACTCAATCTCCTCTGGTTGATCTGTATGCATAAGGTCCCCTGTCTGTACTCCCTGTATCTCCTCTTGGATCGGTGGATCTACATGTCTGTGGTGTGCATCCCTCACACAAGGCTCATCAACCCTATCTGACATTCCACTGACCCCCTCAGATGACGTGGCTATCAGAGGTGTCTGGAAGGATGACATATGTGTCATGGCCATCATGGGAAGCTCATCAGCTCTAGGTGCTAACACGTGTGTCTCCTCACTAGTGTCACCACTTTGTTGAGGCGTAAGGTCCTCAGTAGTATGTGATATGTTTGCTGAGACACTGGTGTTATCGTCCTGTCAATTGAGCTACCTATCCACTACACAAGGGTCATCCTCCTCCTCAAGCGTGCTAGGATCATCATCCTCTGTACAAGAGTCACTATCACTAGCCTCTGTGCAAGAGTCACTATCATCATCAGACTGTCCCAAATCATCATCTATCGCTCCATCCTCACACATCTCATCATCACTGTCATAGTGTGCCTCAACAACGCGCTCCTGGTCCTTACCCCTGCACCTATGATCTGGTTCCCAACGCACCTTGCAATAGTGGCAAGTTTGCATGCTCCTAATGGGCGTGGGGTTTCTCTGTTCTTCCCACCATCTAGCTCCTTTTTTCTTTTTTATCTGCTAAAATGATGCCATGTAAAATATCCTCTTCACTCCAACTGGGTTTCCTGAAGGCTACGTACCGAGGAAAGGTTATTATAGCCTTATTTTCCTCGTTAAGGCCGTGATACATTATCTCCAAACATGATATCTCAAGGCATATCCTATCCATCTCTCCTTATGGCTCTGTATGTATGTGCTAATTCCCACTGGCTGGTAGGAATTTAATCTCTGATACCATTGTAATGATCCCAAGCCATTATGCCAGGATCATCACAATTTTGGGTGTCTTTTTAAAACTTTTTCTGAGCGAGGTATTTTGTCAAACACTTTGCTGATCTACTTGTTTAGATGTGTTTACGTGCAGGATGGCCTCTTGATTTCGGCCTTAGGGTTTATTGATGTGTTATATATGTGTTGCAGCAATAAACAAAAAGATATAACCATGGAACATACCTCAACCATACGCAATATGATAGACAAGCCAAAACATCTCAAAACTGCTTTTATTCATGAAATAGAGAAACCCGATACAATGAAGATGCCGATCTGGAATGCTCAACAGATGGCCAAGAAGATAGACAATAGAGCTGCTACAAAATGCTCCAATAGAAGACTACAATAGGCCTCCAAAGGCTAGATATACAATGAAGACTGAATACAAGTGGATCTGGGCTGTAAGAATGCTAAACCCCCTAGCAGGAAGGTGCCACGCCCTGCTGGATAGCTGAAGCTCCTCAACAATTCGGCCCTGCTGCCAAAAGTGTGCAATCACCCCAAGAAATATGCTAACTGATAGATCGGGCAACTGTAAGGACAACCCAAGTGCCCAAATCTCCAAAGTCACTCTCAAACCCTGTGGATCTGAACTCCTCCACTGAATGATGCGCCCCCCCTAGATGCCTGAAACCCTAGATAATTCGGCCTGGGTGAATGAGACCTCCAAACCTCCTGAAACTCTCCAAAAAAATAGATCGGGCAATCACAAACCCCTGGAAGAAGTTTCAAGGTCAGATATGAGGTATAGCCTCCTAGATCTGCAAATCACTGAATCACCAAATCGTCCTCTCTCTCCCAAAGCCATCCCAACCTGTAGATGATCTAGCTGTGGTAACTCCTCAAGAATGGACTAGATCTGATGTCCAAAGCCCTGCAATGAATACCCAGGTGACAGAATCTCCAAAAGCCCTGCCAATCACCTGCAATGAATCTCTCTTCAAGAATGGTGCGCCCCACCCCTTGTTGGAAACCCCCAACTGGTGCGTCCTCTCTCTATCTACACAAGTAACTGATGTGGAATCCTCTTGCAATTGAGTAGATTTGGAACTAGAATGGTGTGGGAGCATATTGCATCTCCGAGACCAAGCTTGGGACAAGCTAGGTGGAATCTTTCACCACCGAATCGTCCTCTAGGGTTTGTTAAGTCATAACCCTCAAAACCCCCAATGTTGGGCTCACTAGCTAGAAGCCAGATATGAAAATACGATCATACATGAATGAATGAGTAGAGGCCCTTGCCTTTCCTTTATACTTTTTGCTCTCCTTGTCCCTCCAAAGTGACTTTCATTTTATTAATATTTAATTAATTACTTAAATCACTTTAATTAATTAATTAACCTTTTTACCTCTGAGAAACACCTTATCTCTCCTTGTGGCTTTCCTGGCCACTGAAAGTCACTTCTCACCATCCCATCCTGTAGTGTTGCTTCTCCCGATTCCAATGAGCTATTACACTGAGAGGTTCCTCCAAGTAATGTGCCCAAAATGACCTCTTCAGTGAATTCAATTAGCTTATAGCTCAAAATAGTCAAAATCATGGAAATCGTCGGAATGCAACGAAACCAAAGCCAACTTGTGCAGAATGGCTCATAATGATGGAATATGATGAGCAATGCAAGCTGGACCCCACAATGCCTCTCAATAACCCCTGTACTCGCTATAACCTCCATCTGGCTACTCTGGTCATCATAAACCTCTGTACTGTGATGATGTCCCAAAGTGGGGAGATTACAATTCACTAGGAACTTAAGGGTTTAGTTCTGATTTGTTTGAACTGTTTGTTTGAATATTTTGCAGGTTGCTTCTCAAAGTTGCGCTGGAGATGTTTTGTTGAGTTTTATAGCATATAAAAGATGGACATGCCACAACAATAGATGGAAATAACAAGGTACAAGAGAGAGAATGCATGAGAATAACCAAACAACTTCAGATCTAACCTTTATTTATTTAATAAGCTATCCTCCATACAAGTGATATACAGATCTGGATTAATAAGGAAGAAATATAGATGCTGAGGCTGAAGATGCCTTCCAGATACAAGTAAGGGAAGTTGTGATTCCTCCTAGTCTTCCAATAGCAGCATGCAAGTCTGAATAAGATCAATTTCTTTCCCTTCTGAATACTAGCACTCAGATCTGGTTGAGTTGTGCACCTCCTGGATGGGAAACCTCTAAGAATTTTGGCTTCCTCTATTCTGCCCTCCAAACCCTGAAATAAAGTTGTAGATCTATAGATCTAGTGATGAGGAACACATAGAATGAGCTTCTTCAATTGTTATGAGTGATCTAACCCTCCAACTCACTAGATCCACAAGTGACAGTGCACCCTGCTTCAGAAAATTCGCCCCAATGCAATAATAAATCAATATGGAGAGAAAACCCCACACAAACTGATGAGATATGGCGCTATGGTGATGGAAAACCCTTCTGGAAAGGGTTTGGCTTCAGATCTACCTCCTCCTAAGAAAATCGAACCATTCCTTCTCCAACAATGCGCCCAGTCTGCAGAAAAACCCCCAAACCTGCACCCTATCTTCACAATACCTCCTGAGATGAATTTGAAACTGAGTAGAATGGTAAGGGTGGGATCTTTCACCACCTTGAACAAGATTGGACCAGGAACAGAGGAATCTTTCACCTCCTTGCTGATCTCTAGGGTTTGTTTACTCAAAACCCTCAAAACGTTCAAGCTGCAGAGCTCAAAGATGCTAAGTGAAAAATGACCTGAGTGAGGAGTGAGGCGCCCTCCTCTCTGCTTTATACCTCCATCTTCTAATTTTCACTTAAATTATTTTATTGACTTCTAAAGTTATTACTTTATTTCCTCCTCTAAGTCAATTAACCTTTTTAACCGCTTTTACCAAAGTCACTTTAGTAATATAACGTTTTACTCCTTAGTGACCACTTTTGCACCTCTTAGCCCCCTTTTTCCCATGAGACTATAGTCTAGAGGGGTGACTAGACTACTAAGTCTTTCAATATCCTTGTCAAGAAAAGGGGGACATTACACATGCTTGCATTTGTAAGCTTTGTCTCCTATGTGGCTATGGTCGGGCTTGTTTATTGCATTTGTGTTCGTCTTCATGAGAAGAGTCACGAGTGGCAATGCCTTCGCATTGGGATACCTCTTGTCCATCCATTGGGGCATTTCTATCTTCAAGGTTTCAGATCTTCTTTAGAATGTTCTTCCATTTGTGTCTATCCCACTTGCTGCTTTGGGTTGTTCTTATATCTATGTTCGTTGGGATGCATGATTTGGGTCATTGGGGGTCTCCCTTTGCTCTTTGTGTTCCCTTTCTTTTACATATAAAAGATCAAACCTAAAGTTATAAAGTCTCATATTTAGATATTAAAATAATTATTAAAAAATATTACAGTTTACTTGTCTTTTTATAATTTCTTTCTCCTCAAACCCACCAATGCACATTACAGAGTTGAAGGCAAAGTTATTAGAACCATAATTAAGAAAGCCAAAATCTCAAATTGGACTGGAACCAGGAAAAACTGGATTGAAGAACCACTCGATGAGAAAATACATAAATATATAAAAATTTCAATAAAAATTATATATTCATGTACATCAATGAAAATCCAAATCAGTGTTACACGGGGATGTGTTCTGGAGGATAGGGGATGCGCTCTCGGGACGTGGGTACTCCAAGGGGGACATTTCTGCATGTCCCCTTTTCGGGTGGACACAATGGAATACAGTTGGGAACATCCCCCTCAAAAAATGAGATGTTCCCACGCTCTATTTTGACCAAAATCTGATGTTTCGAGGAAAAAGACTAAAATGCAAAATAAAACATAAAATGAATGCAAACCTAATGCACACATGAGAAGTAGGAACCTAATGAGGCACAGCTTGGGTTATTTGGTGTGCCATTGAGTATTTTGGAGAATGCAAATGATTCTGATTCAGATAGTGATATTCCCTTTGTTGGTCCTTTTTTTTTCGTGCAGCAGCTAGATGCAGAGACTATTGGGGCATTGCCTTGAGTAGTGATGCTTATTTGTCATTTGACCTGTACTTATATCAATGATCTTAAGACATAGATCTATATCTTTTGAATTTTCAAAATATAATGAGAAATACAATATTGATAGATGATTTCTAAATTGTGATTATTATGTTACGTTACATCATTACATGTATCTTTTATGATTTGTTTTGTTGCATGTAATGACGAATGTTTTTTTTGTTGAAATGCACATCTCGGGGAAACTCACTGGGCACTTCCTTTCATTTCAAGCATGGTACCTAAGGTAAACCGGTCGGTTGCAGTTTTGGTAACCTAACCTGATGGGGACATTGAGTGAGGTCCACAATATCCATAGAGGAAACCAGTTTGGGGACTTGACACTGCGACCTCCTTTTTGTAATTCAGAGCCCTCAACCACTCAAGCTAATCCACTGGGCTAATGTAATGATGAAGATTATTAGCACATTGTTATGTATAAGATTTCAATGAATCATGTTTCAGTTTTCATATATTTTAATTTATATTTCTTAGTATTTTGGGCGGAATCCCATACATCGGAGACCCCAATGTCTCCTACGATGTTCCCTAGAATGTGGCGGGTGCTTCCAGATGTCCCTTGAATGTGTTTCCGTGGTCTTGTGCCCCTGTGTCTTGGAAACTTAGTGGAACATTCATCCAAATCATAGACACGAAATATGCTAAGTTTGCTCATGCATATAGCATATAAGGGTGAATATAGCAAAATGACATTGAGTGCGATTCATATCTGAACCAAAAAAGCTTGGATTAGGGTTTGGATAGGGGGTTACTGTTGTTTTTGGTTTTTTTACCTTTTTTTTTGGGCAGATTAGCACCATTGTTGGGACGGGGTCAGGCTGGACTAGTTTGGCTGGTTCGGGGTTCAAAGTAGCTGGTTTTGTCAAGAACTGGGCCAAAACTGGGTTGGTTTCAGTTTGAGTTTTGGTTTTGCAAATTTTTTGTGGACCGGTTTGGATTGGCTTGTCTTGATAACTAACTATAAGGACAATGTGATATTTATTAATGGAGTCATCAAATACATCAATAGGCTTTCTTTTATACATCATGTAATAAGTTAAGTACTTCTATAACTAACCTATAGTTAATATGGAGCATTAACATTAGTTATGACCCTTCTAACACTGGTATTCCAAACAACACTTTATTGTGTGTTAGCACTCTAATAATAAATTCTTTATTAAGGGTTTAAAATTACTTGTATATTTATTAAGGGTTTAAAATTACTTGTATATATTATTAAGGGTTTAAGTTACATATATATATATATATATATATTAATCCAACAAGATTTAGCATTATGGGGGAAATATTAACACTAGTTGAATTGGGTGACTTTGGCTAGCAGCCACAAGTGGGGGTATCTATTATGCCAAAGTGGCCCAGGACTTGCACCTGGCCCCAGCCACTATTGCACATCTACAAGCTTCAGCACAAGCACTAGCATCTCCCTGCTATATTAGCTACCTGCTCACCAAACCCGGCAAGCTACCGTTGACTTGTTTATGTTTTAAGTAAATTTTAATGTTTGTTTATCCTTATTTTTATTTTTCTTCAATTTTTATTCCAGATCCATCCAAATTCCTGTTCCAGATGGAACTGCTACAGATTTGGCCTCCATTGCTGAATCCCAGGCGAATATGTCCAGATACAGACTCAGGTCATATCTGAGCTGTTTCCAAGCCGGATCCAGATTGGATCCATATCAGACAGGATCCGACCAGGGTGTAGAATGGGGCTCGTAACATAGGATTGAATTAAAGGAAAATGCGATTGAGGTAATTTTAGACAACAAACACCGAGGAATGAGGTGCAAACAATATCAGCTTGTTTGAACCCCTTACATACCCTGGAGGATTAGTGAAATAGATGAATCAACGGCATTACTCTCAACCTGTTTACTCTACAATATATATTGATCTTGTATCAACAAAAATGTCTCAAGACTCAAACAGTGTTGCATAGAGAGGATGTGTACAGCATTGCAAGGAGAGGAAGGGGATTCAAAGGAACCTGTGATCCAGGGTTGTGCAGGATTAGAAATGGAAAGTTGTTAAGGTAATGCCGATGAAGTGTTTTGAGACCTGCTGTCTGAATCCAGCACATAAACATTATTCTTTGGCAATCTTTAATTTCGTTAATCTTTTGAAGGAACAACGTTGCATGCAAGTCTCTATAATTTCTGAAGTTGAATAAGCATTAGTGTCCCAGTTATTTGGGTTCCATCATCCAGTTATGGTTCTCTTTCATGGATTAACAGGGGTCTCATTAAGGCTTGAGGTGTTTGGTAAAGGTAGAAAAATAATGCTTTGTGCGGAATTGTACTTATGGAATTTTTCTAGAAGTCAATAGTACATTTATCATCTTCTGCTCTGAAGAAGGTTGCTTGCTTGCTTCTGTGGTTTGTGATCTATAATCAGCTGGTCATTTTTGGAAAGTAGCAGTTGATTCTTTAGAATACTATGATGCAATTGTTCAAATGTTCCCCATATTTGTGATATCCATTTCTTTGGATAAAAGGTACAGTTTTGAATTGCAAATGCTAGTGTGTGCGAAAAACACAACTTGATGTCAATGTCATATTTATTTTCAGATGGAAGGCCTGACACTGGTCCAGGACGCTCAAAGGCTACTGGTATGCCTGCAAATGGGCAGTACGTACTCTTATTGCTGTTTACAGGCTATATTTATTATTAAGTAATAATCAGTAAATATCAATATGTATCTTTTTCCTGTTTCTTAAACCAGTAAAGCATCATACAGTCAAATTATTTCTTTTTCATATTTTGTAATTATGGCCTCCTTTGTGATTCTATATTATGTTTAAATGGACTGTTTATATTAAGATATTCTACTATGATATGATTGTCTGACTAGTATGATTACTTTGACCATCACGAATTCTGTTTTTTTGGTGAAAATGCATCATATATTGCATTAAAATCAAATTTGCATGGACATCAAAAGTTACATATACAGCCGCTGCAGAGTGTTCCCACCAGATTTCCTTACCTACATACTCAACAAGAGTTAGCATATCTTCCCTGGCTCCAACTGGGAGATTAAATATATCTTTCCCCATTTTGGCTAAAAGCTGGTAACCAAATCTGATCTGAATGCAGAAACTTCTGCCAGATTGAATGGTGCACACGCCTCTTGAAAAGTTGCATGAAATTGGCAATTCTATAAGGAAATGCCAGTTAATCTGATCACATCCCACGTATTCCTGCTGTCCAATTATCCACTTGTCCACAAATAAACTTCCCTGATGCGTTGGAGCAACAAGGAGAAGGCAATATTTGTTAATGTTTATGCCATTATTATAGTTCTTTGCATTTCATAAGATAAGAGCATAATAAGAACAAGATCACTGAGAAATACACATCCACAAGAGACACATCATTTATCCTGGGAAACCCTCTAGGGGAAGAAAACCCAGCAAAAACTTCCTTATCATAAATAACTTATACAATGTTCAAGAGATAACTCAACCAATACAGAAAAGTCCTCCTCAAGAGATGCGCCACCCTTCTTCTCCTCTCACCAACTTGTAATTGCAGCTTGCCTCATAAGAGAATGAGCAAGTGAAGTGTGTGTAAGAAGTGAGGCGCTAGCCTCTTATTTATATCAATCTGGCACGTGTGAAGAGTCACCATCTGGCAGGGCCGACCTCTCACACTGGGTGGGTAAACCCACCTTTAATTAGTTCTGGCCCTTCCATTATAACTGCTGGGGCCGACTTCTTATTCTGCACTTTGTAATTGTCCAATGACCAATCCACAAAAGGGGATTTGGTCCTTATACAATTACTGACATGATTAATCATTAATCCTCAATGGGGATTAATTCAATAACAATAATAATAATGATTAATCCTCAATGGGGATTTAATCCAATAATAATAATGACATGATTAATCCACAATGGGGATTTAATCCAATAACAAAATAATAATAAGAAGGCTCTTCGCAGTTACATTATTTCAACAATATTCTACTATAATTTAGTCCCAAAATTTCATGGCAACCTTGCAAGTTATGAAACAATTAAGAATGATAGCAAACTGGCAATGGAATCCACATGAGAAATTTATGCTCTTCACAAGTTGATCATTGATTTGATCGCCACAGTGACATATGGAAGCCACATCAGTTCCTACTATTCACAGATGTGGAGCTAGTCATATATGATCTTTCAAGAAGATTCTAGAGGGTCCAACAGTCTAACCCTATTCTGAAGTTTAATCCTATTCCGAAGTTGGGAATTGCAAAATCCCTAACCCTAAGCGTAGCAGCCAAAAGGAAGTGTTATAGCTCTAGAGGGAAAGAGAGAAAGGGGTTTTGTTCCCACTGAAGTAATTTTCTGTTCCATAGCTGAGCAGTGCAAAGGAGTGGGATATCAGAGCAGAGCAGAGGAAGAATAAGAGAACTTGTAGTTGTTTGTATCACATAACAGTGTCTATTACTCCATAGTTAATTGATTTTTCTCTGTATATTACATTGTAAATTTGAAGAGACACAATCTGTTTTTTTTCGCTGGAGTTTTTGCTTCACGGGTTTCTCTAGGGTAAATCTGGTGTCCATTGTGTTCTTGTGGTATAATTTAAATACTGTAGTTTTGTTCATATTTCTTAGTTTTAATGATGTGAGTGGTATGCTTCTTATATTATAGCTTATTCATCAGTAATCATTGCACAGTGGACAAAACCCTAAAGAATATTATGATATTATATTTGTTAAGTTGGCCCTATTGTGCCTTGACAAGTAAAAGGTAAAATAAAAGGATAAAGTGACAGGTCGGTCCATACCTAATTTTAGGCTGGCCAAACTACTATTTATAAGGGAGGCTAGCACCTCATTTGAACATACACACACACAAGCTCTCAATTCAAGAAGAGAAGTACGCAAGTAAGAGGGAGACGCTACTGCAGGTAGAAGGTGATGTTGTGGAAGATCTTGGTTTATCTCTTGGGTATATCTTGGTCATGTGGTGCGCTACTCTTCCCTAGTCAAGGGTTTGAGAAGGATCTTCTACTTTGTTAGTTCTCTCTTGGAGAGAGAGAGGCATTGCTTTTGGTTGTTGAATCTATATTGAGGAAGTTTGCTGGGTTTTCCCCTAGAGGGTTTTCTTAGGGTAAATCTTGTGTATGCTGTGGATGTTATTCTTTCGGTGATCCTTAATGCAATTATTGTGCTAATTGTTTAAAAGTAAAAGAACACTAATCTAATTAACTAGTTAAGACGAAAATTCAACATGGAATCAGAGTGGGCCTGAAAGAAGCCATTTTCATAGCACATAAAAGCTCGCTAAGAAAAACAAGGGCATAGGAAGACTCTCCTAACCCTAGCACACTTTTTCCCTGGAACAATTTTCAGTTTTGGACAAGTTTCATAAATTAGGGTTTCTGCATACTAGGGTTTCTGCATAAACCCTAAAAAGTGACGTCATCCACCTTGCTAGAGGATGTTGGGCAAAGTAAGACCATCTAGGAGCTCGCCCTAGGAGGGTGCATCTAGTCCCTGGATCAAAATTATGAAATTCAAAGTTTGAGAAATTAGGGTTTCCTCATAAAACCCTAGGTTTGCAGTACCAGTTGCAGTTGCAGTACTAGTTGTAGTTGTAGTATTAGTTGCAGTTGCAGTGCCAATTCCTTCATGCTAGTTGCTTCGCACTAGTTATAGCACAAGTTATAGTGCTAGTTGCAGTGAAAGTTTCTGTGAAGTGTTGGGATTGATTTTTGGTTGTCCTAGTATGCCTTACCCTAGTGAATCTCCAACTACCTTTAGATTACAAGTTGGAACACCTTTGAAGTTTTAAGGTTTGCCATTGCTTGCCGCTGCTGTCAGATGGTGCCACTACATGCCGATGCTATTGGAGGTATGTACTTATATGTCTAAACTGTATCATTATCTTAAGGGTATTTGCAGGAGAAGGGATCCTTTTTCCAAACAACAATCGTAGATCCAGAAGGATCTCAGATCCAACACATTCAGAGAAACAATGCACTCTAGGTTTGATTGTTTTGATATGCCTCTAATTGTTATGGCATTATTCTCTAACTCAAAATTCTGTCAAGAAAGCATATTATCTTAGTAAAGGGGATAGGTCGAAGAAAATGTTAGAATATGAAGGATGTGTGCTCGTTTTACCATTGACAATATCCTTGTCACCCAACCATAGGGCGAAGCCACCCTTCGAGCACCTTAACCTTGACAGAGAATCGTTTCGAAAGCAAACCCTAGGCTAGATAGCCAAACAAAGGGTAGCGCACCTTTCCCCAAGGATAGTGCACCAACAAGAGCTGATCAGATAGTCCAAACCCTAGCCAAGAGATAGTCCAAGCCAAAATGTAACTGCTAGCTGCAACAACTACACCAACAACTCTTCTCCAAACCTGTGCACAAGACTGCAACTGCACTGCGCAAAACTGGCTCTCTGCAACTGCTGAGATGTGTCAAATGAGAGACTGGCACCCTGTATTTATAGTGGTTCTGGCAGACTTACTGGGGCCAACTTCTCCTTTTGGGTACCTATCTGTTCAGTATATATTAATTCTTCTGGTCGACTTCTTCTCTTGGAGGCTAATAACCTAATACATATTATCTTCTTGAGCCGACAAGTCTTCTAGGGTTATTAGCCAACTCATTAGGGTTTCTCTTGCTTCCCGGAGTCTTCTATTCTTGTCAGGTTTACACGTGGAGGTAAATACCTCCCGCAGCTACCATAATATCAACACTCCCTCCTAGCTAGGGAGGTATTACAGGTAATGGTATTGAGCACAAAACATACCATTCACTCAGTAGCATCAACATAGTTATATGGATTAGATCATGACTAGATCATGAGCACCATCATCATCATCAGTTGCATCATCTCTCGAAACCATACTCTATCTGAGTAATCAGACATGATGCTCACTCCACAGAGTGATGCAAGAGCCATTCTTCTAATCTAGAAGAGTAAATGCTCTGAACCATTTTCCGTCTGGAAAATCTCTTGTTCATCATTCATCTGGCTGATGATTATCTCTAATAAACTGCTGATAGTCTTCAAGGCAATCAAAACAAAAATAGAACACAACTGTGTCTATCCATAGTAGTCCATAACTACAATCCAGTGTTACACTACCACACCAAGTAACACACAAGTACTTGATCAACAACGTATAGTCACGAACAGTGGAACATATCCACCACAATAGTATACATCTAATGTCATACAGTCTTCATAACAAACATCTGATAGAAACCTGCACAGTAATAATGTTATGATTTAAACTAAATCATCTGGGCCAATCTTTCACTCACATCTGTGAGATCTGAAAGAATATCTGCCCTAAGTGTAGAAAATCAACAATGGGCTATCTGCCCTATTCTTCTCAAACAAGGAAGAATGATTGTTTCTAATTTCTGAGCCTGAACCATTCCTCACCCTGGGCCATTCCTCCTACACTAATCAAAGTGCACCCTGGAGAGAATGTATAAACCCTAAGGAATGCATGTCCCTAATTGCTGAGCCTGGACCATTCCCCAACCTGGGCCATTCTTCCTACACTAATCTAAGTGCACCCTGGAGAGAATATATAAACCCTAAGGAATGACTGTCCGGACCATTTCCTCTGTTAACCACAAGAGGAAAAGACCGTCCCGTATCAACCTCCAAAACAGACCATTCCTCATGTTAACCACAATGAGAAATTGTTGTTCGGCGAGACGGGCCAGTCTTCTTGAGTAACCCTCAAGAAGAGAGACTGCCCTAGACCACTCCCCATGTTAACCACAATGGGAAGTCGCTGTCTATGATACATCAACAATTTGGACCATTTCCCATGTTAACCACAATGGGAAATTGCTGTCCGTCATAAATCTCTATCCACTTTCCGAACAGGAAAGAATCTGTCCAAGATGGACTATTTTTCAATGAATGTCTTCAATAATATTTTCAGTGCTCCCTCCCAACCTGGGAGTCATCTCTTCTCTTTTCAATAAGGAAGTCGTCTCCATGAGCTCCAGCTTGAGTACGCAAACTCTTTCATTTTTTTTTTTACCAAAATGTCTGCTTATCTGCTCATCTGTGGAGATATGTATTGTAGAATCACTTTCTCCTTTCTGGACTTCATCACGGATAATGTAATGCTTGATTTCAAATGTACTTTAGTCTGGAACACTGATTTTCTGTGAAGGCTTCATGTAGCTCTGAACAATAAAGTATATCATTGTTGGAAAACTGGAACATATCCATGTGGCACTTCTTCTATTATCATGAGATCTGATCTACTGAGTAATCATCTTAATGTTATAGGAAATCTTCACCACACTTCTGCTGTGCACTGGAGGTTCTTCACCAAGTTATCTTCTTCTATCTGCATACAAGGGTCTCTTTCTGGTATGCCTCAAAGTCTCGAGATTGCTTCTTCATACGCTCTTTATTCAATTTCTCTGGAGAGTATTCTTTGCATTCGTCTGATGTAGAACTCCAACTTATGGATGTTGTTGATGATATAATGACTCATGTAGAGATAAGTCTGGTTTACTGGAACAAGTAATCATCATAGTCTTCTCCCTCCATCTGGGAGAACCTCTAGTTCTAGATCTCGTAATGCTTTCATTCATAAGTCTTCCATACACTGTTCTTCATCACGACTTTCAGTTCCTCTACTTGATTTCTTTTAGTGAGTTTATATTAGGCTGACAATCTTGTGATTCTTGATACAATGACTGGTTGTTCTGACTTCTCTTTCTTTCTTTGAATTTTCATGTTCTTTCTCGTGTTTAGCTCTTGGGTCCATGGAGTAGATTCCATGCCCTAAAGATTCTATTTCTTTCTTTCATCACAAGATCACGGATGTGGATGGACAACCAAGGATACTTTAAGGCTTCTCTTTGAAGAAGACTTCTTCTGAGGTTGAAATGGATACATACTGTCTTTTATGGCTGTTATCATGGATATATACTTCATCATCTTCTATGGATCATAGGATTAGCTCCCTCCTAATCCTTGCTTCATGTATGAGTGTATATAATCGGCTCCCTCCGTCTAACAAAGTCCATGCTTCCATCTGCATCCTTATTGTCTTCTGCAATATATAATTGGCTCTCTTGTCTAACAGAGTCCACGCTTCTGTCTTGTTGTCTTCTACAAAACGCCATAATTCTTTTTCCAATTTCCTCTTGATTGTTGACTTCTTTCTGTCTTTGCTTCTTCTAAGTCCCTTCATGATTGATTCGGCCTATCTTGCAATAGCTTCCACATGATTTGAATTTCATCCTTTCAAGTGTATTATCTAATGATATCCATTCTTATCTTGTTGTTCTTCCATAGGTATAGTTCTTCTTGGAACACATTATCTTCCAAGAGATAGATATACAAGATATGTACAGAGATGATGCAAACAAGATACGTACAAGAAATAAGAAGAGTTTTGTTACCTTTAGAAGAAGAAGTCTCTTCCATCCTGCTTAGTCTTCTTTGTAGGTTCCTTTTCTTCGGCAATTGATGCTTTGTTTTCTCCTTCCTTTTCTTTAGCTAAGGACAATGATTCTTGTAGTGACCATACTTTCGACAGTTGAAGCATTGTACTTCTGAAATGTCTTTCTCTTGATTTGGCTTCCTCCTTGAACCAAACTTCCTTTTGTTCCTGAAGTTCTTGAATCTTGCTGTGAAGGCTTGATCATCATACTTCTTTTGGGGTTTCTCTTTTGCA
>JASDQU010103602.1:328081-342096 GCA_032191745.1 Picea mariana
ATGTTTACCAACTCCTTCTCTGAGATGATCTCTTCAATAGCTTGTAGTTGATCTCTTAACTGAGAGATTCTCACAAAGTATGATGTTATGCTGTCGTCATCATTCATCCTCATGTCACATAGCTCATTCTTCAGACTCATTACTTGTCCAATGTTTCTGACTGAGAAGGGGTTTGTTAGGGCATCGTACATCTTCGATGAGTCAAGATGGGAGATGTAGGATATCAAGTGGTCTTTGATAGAATCCACTATGATACTCATGGCATTGATGTCACTGTCTTTGAACTTCTCCATAGTTGCAACGTTCTGCGGTTCCTTCTTTTTCCCTTCTTCAAACTTTGGTTTCACAATCTTTCCTTTCACGATATCCAACACTTTATTCTTGGCAGGGATGAGATCAATCCTTGTCTTCCATGCTCTGAAGTTAGAAGCTCCATCTAACTTGTTCTCTGACTTCATAGAATAAGTCATGGCTGCTTTGACTTGGTCTAACCCTAGATTTGACCATAAACTCAAACTTCACGTCTTGGCTTGCTGAGAGTATTAGGAGATGCGCTAGGATAGAGCGCACTGATCTATCTGGAGATTAGGTCAATCCATTCACTTAAGGTGCCTCAACAAGAGGATTAGGGTTTCTGCAACTGCTCCTACTAGTAACCCTAGCGGTAGTGTCTTGGAAGCTGCTTCTGCTAGTAACCCTAGCAGCAGTTCCTCAGCGAGCTCAATATCCTAGCGGCTATGTTTCCTTCCAGCGTTTAGATTGAATGAAGGAGGTGTGGGCCGATAACCTGTTAGAATATGAAGGATGTGTGCTCGTTTTACCATTGACAATACCCTTGTCACCCAACCATAGGCCGAAGCCACCCTCCGAGCACCTTAACCTTGACAGAGAATCATTTCGGAAGCAAACCCTAGGATAGATAGCCAAACAAAGGGTAGTGCACCTTTCCCCAAGGATAGGGCACCAACAAGAGCTGATCAGATAGTCCAAACCCTAGCCAAGAGATAGTCCAAGCCAAAACGTAACTGCTAGCTGTAGGTGCTGCATAAGCAACTCTTCTCCAAATCTGCGCACAAGACTGCAACTGCACTGCGTAGAACTGGCTCTCTGCAACTGCTGAGATGTGTCAAATGAGAGACTGGCGCCCTGTATTTATAGTGGTTCTGGCAGACTTACAGGGGCCGACTTCTCCTTCTGGGTACCTGTCTGTTCAGTATATATTAATTCTTCTAGCCGATTTCTTCTCTTGGAGGCTAATAACCTAATACATATTATCTTCTTGAGCCGACAAGTCTTCTAGGGTTATTAGCCAACTCATTAGGGTTTCTCTTGCTTCCCAGAGTCTTCTATTCTCGTCAGGTTTACACTTGGAGGTAAATACCTCCCGCAGCTACCATAATATCAACAGAAAATACTTGTCATCTTGAGTGAAGGAGACTCAGAAGACAAGAAACAAAACTCATTCTTGAAGACAAGACTCTAGGTTCCAAGTTTGATTAAATTGATGAGTCTCAAATTTACACATATCAAGTTTGATAACTACTACACTACAAGTAAATAGTTGTGACAACAATCTCTCAAATGTTCTATTATTCGGTAGCATGTGGGCACTATTGATATAAATGCTTATGGTAATTGCTTACTAGATTTAACTAACATCTCCTCTAGAAGATACTTCTTGTTTTGTCTCCAGGTTACCATGGAGGAATGATTGATCACAACACTAGAAGAGTGTTGTTCTCATTTTCATATTATTGTACTTCTTACTTTGACTCTTGTTTCAGGCATGTCACAAGTGATAGCTCTGAAGGAGCTAATGTGACGATTGTTTTTGTTATTTCTTATTATTATAAAAAGTATTATTCTTGTCTACTGTTTTCCTCTTGTTGTTCTTGTTCTGGGCAGGTCACAAGTGATAACAATGAGGGAAGCTATAGTGACGATTGCAAGAGGCAACATATTAGATGGTCTCTAGTTTGAGACATGGAGTAGACTATCCAAGTTGTATACATGACTGTATACATCCATGTACCAAAGAAGAAGAAGAAGAAGCTACTTTTGCAAGACACAAAACATCTCATATGGAGACTGATCACGAGGAGCAAAAGGCTCCAAAGATGACAAAACAAATCCCTCTAGTGCAGTTGATCACTCTTCAGATCATCAGGAAGAGTTAGTAGATCTAGAAGGGCCTACCCAGAATCATTGCAGTAACCAGGAAGAGACCAACATGGTCCCGTGACACTTTGCAGGATGCAAAGCCATAAAGCATTGACGAACCATATCATGAGGAGAAGATGGCTCCACCAATGGTGAGGTAGGAGGCCCCACCCAAGTACCAGCTCAGAAGGAGCTAGAGTTCATAAGGAGTCAACCCTCACGATCTAGTAAGTGTAGAAATTCGAGGTACTATGAGGCTGCCAAAACAGTTCTGTCCTTGACCTAAAATTTGGCTCTAAGTTTTAATCTACAAGATTGTCCTTTGATGTTGTTTTAGGACAACAAACAATCAAGTAACTTTCTGCTCATAATTTTTATGGTTAAATGCTCTTTTGAGGTGCCCTTGCAAGTGTTTTCATACCCCAATGTTAGCACATGCAATATACTCAAAACAAATAACAATCCTCTTGATCTTTACAACTCTAACAAGCTGATCTATACTCTAAGCCTGCATGAAATGAACACAATTATTTTTGGTCAACATGACCTTGGATAAAGCCCCCCCGAGGAAAACCAGTTTGGAATGAAAGTATATATAATGATGATCTTAAGTAGTGAATACAACAAGTAAGCTAATACAATGGAACCTGATACAATAGCAATTCCTCACGAGAAACTTTGGAGTTCCAAGAAGAGAAATGCGCCCAAGCTTAGTGTGCCCTCTTCCCTTGTTGCTCTATCCACTGAAGTGATGCGCCCTCCTTCCTCCTTAGTCCAATGAAGAATCTCTTCCACACAAATGTGTTCTTGTGTGTCTCCTCCAACATGAGCCAAACAGATCTGAGATATCACAAGTCCTTCTATTACTTGCTAGTGGTGCACCCTCCTCCACAAGTGCACCCTCCTCCAAGCAATAACCAATACCAACAAATAATGAGGATCTAAGCCTCCATGAGCCCTCCATGAAAAATGGCGCCCAAGCTCTCCTCTCCCAATGCTTCCATTCTCATCCTCTTTCCCTTCTCCAAACTCTCTTTGTGAACATACAAGTGAATTAGCCTCCAAATGCCCTATGCGCCCTTCTTAAGGAATCATAAGAAAACCTAAAAAATGGATGGTTAGGATCATCCCAAGCCATCCCTAATCAATGGTTGAGATCTCTCAAAAAGAATCTCAACTTAAAACCCACTTTGGGTTATGCTCCCTAAGTTCACTTTATGTCCCCCAATTCACCCACAAAGTGAATTAATAGTCACTTTTCACTCAAGTGACAAATTTCACCCTTTTGACTTAGGAAAATGTCAAAGTGAAATTAGACATAAAGTATAAGGCACAATGGGTCAAATATTTCCCTCTTGTGGTTGGAGACCCACAACCATAAGGGGACCACTTTCCAAGGTACCCAAATCTCAACACTCCCTCTTACCGAGGAAAGTGCCATTCACCTCCAATCTCATCCCTGCCGTAGACATGGTTGCCTGCTTGCAAATACTCGGTGAGTATAGTTGTACCCTGATAATCACAAGTGGTCTCTGACACAGATGGTGCCCAAGCTCTCCTCTCTCAATGCTTCCATTCTCATCCTCTTTCCCTTCTCCAAACTCTTTTGGTGAACATGCAAGTGAATGAGCCTCCAAATGCCCTATGCGCCCTTCTTAATGAATCATAAGGAAACCTAAAAAGTGGATGGCTAGGATCATCCCAAGCCATCTCTAATCAATGGTTGAGATCTCTCAAAATGAATCTCAACTAAAAACCCACTTTGGGTTAAGTTTCCATAGTTCACTTTATGTCCCCCAATTTACCCACAAAGTGAATTAATAGTCACTTTTCACTCAAGTGACAAATTTCACCCTTTTGACTTAGGAAAATGTCAAAGTGAAATTAGACATAAATTATAAGGCACAATGGGTCAAATATTTCCCTCTTGTGGTTAGAGACCCACAACCACAAGGGGACCACTTTTCAAGGTACCCAAATCTCAACAGTAAGGAGGAACAACCTCCCTAGGACCACTCATAGAGATGTACAAATCCTGATTTGTGTCCAGAGGATTCTCCCAGCAAGAGGGAGAAGACTATGACAAGACACCTGCTCCAGTAATCAGAAGAAGTATACATAGAGCAACCAAAAGATACATGAGAAGGAGTCTCATGTCTGCAGATTGAAGAAAGATTTGTATGGGCCTAAGAAGACACCCAGGACATGATATGCTAGATCAGACAGTTTCCTGATGAGCTTGGGATTTACCAAGAGTAAAGAAGATTCCAACTTGTACTTCAAGGTTGTGGATGGTAGACCAGTGTTACTATTATTGTATGGGGATGACCTGTTTCTAACAGGAGGCAAGAAACTCATTGTTAATAGTAAGAGGAAAGTTGCTGCAAAGTTCGAGATGAAGGAACTAGGCATGTTTCATTACTTCTTTGGTCTGGAGATATCGTAGAGATTGGATGGGACTTTCCTTAACCAAAAAAAATTTGTAGTGGAGATCCTGAAGAGGTTTGGGATGTTGGATTGTAAGGCCACATCTACACCGATGGTAGCTAACTTGAAGTTGTTGTGTGTTACAACATCAAAGATAGTGGATGCCACCATATACATGAAGATGGTTGGTTTGTTGATGTACTTGACGAACACGAGACCAGATATATGTTTTGCGATGAACACATTGAGTCGGTACATGGTTAAGCCTAGACATGTTCACCTGATTGCGACAAAACATGTGATGAGGTACCTAAAGGGTACAATTGATTATGGACTCAGATATATCTCGGATCACGAGATAAGACTGTAGGGCTACATAGATTCAGATTGGGCAGGCAGTGTCACAGACCGGAAAAGTACATCTGGGTGTTGCTTCAGTTTGGGATCAACTGTGATCTCATGGCTCAGTAGGCAATAGACTTGTATGGCACTTAGTTCTGCAGAGGTAGGGTATGTGGCAGCATGGTCAGCTTGTGGCGAAGCAGTGTGGCTTCAGAAGTTGATTGCATGATTGTTTGATCTCGAGTTGGAGGAGAACTGTATCTTTTGTGACAACTAGAGTTGCATAAAGTTGTCAGAGAACCCAGTGTGTCATGACAGGTCCAAGCATATCGAGATCAAGTACCACTATGTCTGGGACATGGTACAAAAGGGAGCAACACATTTCCAGTATATTGCCATCGAGGAATAGGTAGCAGATGTATTGACCGAGCCCCTGTCCAGAGTTAAGTTTGAGTATTTCAGAGACAAGCTTGGAGTGGTCCAGAAAGACTTCTCTAGTAGTGAGAAGTGATTGTTTTCTCTAGTAGTGAGATGTGTTCCCTAGTAGTGGGAAGTGATCCCTAGTAGAGGGAAGTGAAGAAATCCCCAGCAGTGGGAGCTACTCCAGTGCAGGTTGGTACTCCAACGTAGGTTGGTATGCTACCCCAGTGCTGGTTGGTATGCTACCCCAACGTAGGTTGGTACTCCAATAGAGGCTTGTATGTTACTCTAGCACAGGTTGGTACTCCAATGCAGGCTGGTATGCTACCCCAACGTAGGTTGGTACTCCAACACAGGCTTGTATGTTACCCTAGCGCAGATTGGTACTCCAATGCAGGCGAGTATGCTACCCTAATGTAGGTTGGTATGCTACTCCAACGCAGGCTGGTATGCTACCCCAGCGTAGGTTGGTATGCTACTCTAACATAGGCTGGTATGTTAACCCCAACGTAGGTTGGTATGCTACTCTAACACAGGCTGGTGTGCTACTCCAGTAAAAGTGCAAAATTTACTATGATATATAGATCCGTGATTGACAACAAGACAATGACCAGGTGTACAAAAGTGCAAAAGCAGTGATGATGATCATGACGAGAATAATACCTTCCTTGCTAAGAGGGAGTGTTGAAGTTTGAGTAGCTTCGAAAGATATTCTTATTGTATTTGACCAAGATAAAACCCTAAAGAATATTATGATATTATATTTGGTAAGATGGCCCTATTGTGCCTTTGTAAAAGTCGGCCCTATTGTGCCTTGACAAGTAATAGGTAAAATAAAAGGATAAAGTGACAGGTCGGCCCAGACTGAATTTCAGGCTGGCCAAACTACTATTTATAATGGAGGCTAACGCCTCATTTGAACATACACACACACAATCTCTCAAGTCAAGAAGAGAAGTATGCAAGTCTCAGAGGGAGAGGCTACTGCAATGAGAAGGTAACGTTGTGGAAGATCTTGGTTTATCTCTTGGGTATATCTTGGTTATGTGGTGTGCTACTCTTCCCTAGTCAAGGGTTTGACAAGGATCTTCTTCTTTGTTAGTTCTCTCTTGGAGAGAGGCATTGTTCTTGGTTGTTGAATCTATATTGAGGAAGTTTGTTGGGTTTTTCCACTAGTGAGTTTTCCTATGGTAAATCTTGTGTATGCTGTGGATGTTATTCTTTCAGTGATCCTTAATGTATTTATTGTGGTAATTGTTTACAAGTAAAAGAACACTAATCTAATTAATTTCTTAAGACGAAAATTCAACACTTAGGATGTAATTTTTATCAATACAAATTAGAATACTCAACAAAGTCCATGGTGTAATTAGTTGTGACTTTCACATCTCAACCAACAAAGCTTGAACAATGTTTATTCCTTATCTCTACCTCTCTGCTTCTGAAGTCCTCATTTAGGTCATGTTTTGTGTTTGACTTCCCTTTCCACATAAACATGAGCAAGATTCCTATTGATGTAAAAATCCATTACTGTGCAAACCTAAATAGAAGTTTTGACATAAATGAAGTATTCCTTCATTTGGATGGATGGTATAGTTTCTATACAATAAAGTCATTGTGAGATTCTTTCTTTGAAGCCTAATCCCTGAGGTTTTGGAGGGAGTATGATGAATCTAATATCAATTTGTCTAAAAAGGATCACTATATACTTTATCATCTGTTTTAGTACTTATTGGGGTGGAAAATCATAGCAATGGCCTTATTGGGCCCATTTTATGGGTAGATCCTATTTTGGTGATACCAGGTTGTGAAACTTTTGGACCAAGTTTTAGGCATTAAATGACTGTTTGGGGTCAATACTTTGCGAATGAAGTTCGTATCACTTGGACGTTGTCCTAGTCATTAAGAGATTCCCAATGGTCCAAAGGAAACCTCAATCAGTGATCCAGGTGGACATCGGTGGTTTCCCACCTACTCCACTGGCTCAACAGACAATTTCCATTTTGGTAGTGTTCCTACAGTTTTTGGAGTCCCAAACTTTCGGGGCCGTTTTGAGGCCCTAAATGATGTTTTTTTTGACGTGGCAGTGCCCCATAAATGTATAAGGCTTGTAGTGGGCCTTTCAAAATGTGTACTCCTCGGGAAGACCTTTTCGACGAGGTATCGATTGCTCCAAACAGAGATCGTATGCAAAAGTTACGCCCTAGGGAAGTTGACGTATCAACTATCCCCATTGGGGCCCACAAACCTTTTCGCGTTTCATCTTCTGAGGTTAGGGTTTTTGATGTTTAGGGTTTTCTCATTTATGCTTTATAATAAAAAGGCCTTTGGAGCCTCATTGTAACCATCTTCTTGCGAATGTGCGTAGCTGTCACATCTCTTCTCAGAGATAAGCTACCAACATTTTAGTGAGTTCATTTCACTTTGTATTTTATTTTATATGCTCTACATATTTTAGTCTTTAATATAAATTAATTATTATTGTATCTCTGTGTTTTTGTCTTATTTTTTTGCTTCATCTTGTTCAATCATAAGTTTGGATCAGTGGTATCAGTTTGCTCTTTTGTCGTTTCTTAGTGCATGTCTCCAACAAGGTTAGGGTATAGAGAATTGGGTCTCGAGATAGTTTATCTTGAGGACAACCGCCCTTGCCAGCCCGATCGACCTCCCATGGTGGAAGAATAGAGAGACGAGGGAGCAGGAGATCCTATTAAGTTGTTGCTCGCAGAAGTCCTTGTGAAACAGAGGGATGAGATGATGGATCATTTTTCCCAAATCCTTCAACGATTGTCGACAACAACAGATGCATCTTCATCAAGCAACCACTTTGGAGGCATTGCCCCCTTCAAGGTACAAGTTAATTTTGATATTCCCATATTTGAAGGTCGGATTGATGCTGATGCTTTGGAAAAGTGGTTAAATCTACTAGAAGGTTATTTCTTTGTCCACAATTTTTCCAATAGAGAAAAGATCACCTTTGCGCTCCTTAAGGCAGTCCCCCATGTCAAACATTGGTGGGAGACTTACTGTGAGAAAAACTCCATAGAGGAGTCTGGAATATTTGGGGCCAAGCCCACTTGGGAATCTTTTATGGATGCCATCAAAAAACAATATTACCTTGTTGGAAACTACGACAACCAATACACGAGATGGACCACATTGCGTTAGGAGAGGGACCAAATTGTGTTTTTCACAAATACCTTCAATACCTTGCGCACCAAGCTAGGTATTAGAGACTCCAAGCGACATTTGGTTCTAAAATATCGTGGGGGCCTACATAGGTACACCCAAATATAAATGAAGTTTTTGGACATCTTGTCGCTGGGAGCTGCTTATCGATATGTTGTCAAAATAGAGCAAAAGTTTAAGTAGGGAATAAGCAAGAGTTTGGATATGCGAATGCATCGCAACAAAAACCAAGCAAAGGCAACCCCAACATAGAACAAAGGACAAAACAAGGATGGGAAACCACAGGACAACCAGTCTAAGCCACAAACAAAGAAGGGTAATGGGAAGACGAATAAATACATTGGGTAGTGGTGCGAATTCCATAAAAGACCCTGGCACAACACTGATGAATGTCGCTCGAAGCAGTCATTGGTGGCCGAGATGAAAGCCTTTGAGTCAGAGTATGGCTCTGACTTTGATTCAGAGCCAGACAAGGCAAAGCGTATGATTGATGCAGAACCCAATGCCACAGTCGCTACCACCAAGTTCCAACCAAACGAACAAGAAGATCCAGAGGAAGGTGAGCGCCTTTTTTCACTTGCAAATGTGGGTGAAGGGTGCTACACAACCGTACAATGTCGGGTGCTTAGCCAAGGACGAGATATCCAAGTCAACCAACAGTGTCGCCTGCCCTATGGCATAAAGCCTTTCAAGGATGAGGTATTGTGTGATGTTGCCCCACTTGAACTTTGTGATGTTCTTTTAGGCCAACCATTTATGTGGAAACGTCATGTTGTATATGAGTCTAAACCTCGTAGTGTCATTGTAACTATGGGCAGACAATTGTACAGGATTCCAGAGGTAGCTCCACCTATCGCAATTTCTCTTGTCTCAGCTAAGCAATGAAGGAAGGTCATCTCCCAGACTAGAAAATATGTCCTCTTCATGATTCGCTCTTAAATGAACGAAAGGTCACGACCACATCTATGGCCTCTGCACAGTTTACGCAGCATAAGCAAGTGGACAAAGTCCTGGAAGAATATCAGGACATTTTCACCTCACCTACCAGGTTGCCTCTGCACTGTCAGGTCAAGCATTTAATTGAGATAACTCCTGGAATGCCTTTGCGTAACGAGCCAGTGTATCGACACTCCCTTTTGGAAAATGAGGAAATCGAGCGCCAGATTCAAAAGCTTCTCCAAAAAGGGCACATTCGACCAAGCTCCTCACCTTGTAGAAGCCCAATCGTGTTCGTATGGAAGAAAGACGGGACTTGACGACTCTGTATTGATTACAAAGCTACAAAATCACAACTAGGAACTGGTACCCAATTCTTCGAATTGATGACCTTCTCGACCAACTCAAGGGGGCCAAGTACTTTAGTAAGATTGATCCGAAGTTCAACTACCACCAGGTCCCCATAGAGGTTGATGAGGTTGATGGATGAAATCTTGCGACCCTTCACCAATTCCTTTGTGGTTGTATATTTGGATGACATTCTCGTCTTCAAAAAGATTTGGGAAGAACACTTGTAGCACATTCAATAGGTCCTCCACACTTTGCGTAATGTCGCTTTCCAAATAGGAGCTCCAGAGAGGAGGCTTAATTGTCTAAACCGCCCCGTTAGACTATAGCCAGGGCCAGAAAGGGGGTAAACAGGGTTACTAGAGGTCACTCCAGTCAAAGGTGTTATGTTCGAAAAGTGACATTGAGCTAAAAATGGTTAAAAGCGCTTTTAAGCCAAAATGAGCTAAAAATAGAACAGATGAGCTAAAATTAGAAGTCAACAACGAATTAGGGTTTCAACAGTGAATTAGGGTTTAGAAAATCTATAAGAGAAGGGTCAGCAACCTAATTCATCATTATGCAGATTATGAGTTGTCATTAAGGAGAGATAGTTTAGTGGATTCCAGGAGGAAGACACTAGTCGAATGATTTCGGTGTTGAGAGACACACCCTAGTCACCGGGAAGACCACACAGGTCTTCCATCATTCTTCAGTAGCAGTTACACAGGTTCCAGCAGCAAGGGCACACTTATCCAAGGTGAGGGCACAACTTTTGAGGAGGTTCAGTGGATCGACTTGTCCCATCCAGGGAGAGTTCAGAGATTCCCCTCCGACCCAGTTGAGAGGAATGCAAGGCACATATTTTTCTTGGTTCCTCGTCATATTCCGACGGAGGAATCATCTGGGGCATATTTTCTAGACTTGGGAGTGTGACACTTTTGGCGGACACATTCGGGGTTCCCAAGCGAGCATCATATTAGATCCAGGGAAACCTTTCCGACCCATTTCACAGCAGACCAAGGCGATCATTTTGAGATACTACTCAGCCGATTCCGACAGTGGAATCACTAGGGCGCAATTTTCCAGTGAGAGAGGGGCGCATTCCCCTAGGGGATCCATCCGGGGTCTAGAAGCACCAGCAGACGGGCCGGTCAGTCACCAGGACTGAGAGCTAGAGCAGGGCACACCATTTGGGACAGTTTCCAGGCCATTCCGAGAGGTTTAGCCACCAGGGCGAGCTTTTCGGACTTTCAGCAGTTACCATGCGAGTTGCCATAGTTCCAACTCATTCATTGATCTCGCCGTGTTTATCTATTATCGGGTATTATCATTTAGTTTTCTTATTGTATTTCGGCTAAGATCCTTTTGGCATTTGATCTAGCCGAGTGATTCATTTTTATTCAGTCGCATTCGGAATTTGTACATCGCAGAGATATCATAATATAAACTTTGCAGTCTTTTGTCGCATTTGTTATTATATGATCATTTATATGATGTAAACCATTAATCCTACACACACATGAGCAACGTTTCCTAGCCTAGCCAAGTCAGGAACATTACACTGGTATCAGAGATTTAGTCCTGTCAGCCTGTGACTAAAGACAATGAGTGCATTAGAAGACCTAGAGGGTCGTGAGCACGTAGGTGACGAATATGTCACTTACAACAGGAGGAAGGAAAGAAGGCCTAGGCATGACTTTCCTCCTTTCCCTCCTAGCTCAGAGGAAGAGGAAGAGGCTCACAGGGAAGCAGAGAGAAGGGCAGAGCGTGAGGCTGAGCGCGAGGCATAGAGGATGCTAGGAGACAGATATGAGAGACCAAAGGGCAGTGGTAAGGCCACCATGGAGCCAAAGGCTGCCTTCATGCAGGTTATCAGTGATATGGTAGCTAGTCAGCGGGCCATGACTTAGTCCTTGGCACAGGTGGCTGATAGATTGGCTATAGTGGGCACCCCGGGCACACAAACCCCACATGTAGCACAGGGGAACTTGGGGGTAGGCAATAGACCCCAGTAGCCTACTCACACATACACCTCTTCGAGTAGGATTCCCAGACCTTTGTTTCTCAGTTTCCAAAGGGCACCCCTAGTAGCAACACAACTACCGATAACACAGAGGCCACCCACTCATGCAGAGGACATTGCAGAGTACAGGAGGGAGTATGCAACATTGGGCCATGACTTTCATCAGGACATGACCCTATTCGAGTATTGTGGGCTCAGACTTAGGAACCACCCCAGAGATCCACAGAGAGGAGGACTGCAGCAACAACATGGCCATAACATTTATTTCATCCAGAAAGTTGGTAAACTCACCATACCTTCTTTCGACGGATCGTCCAAATTCACTGCCAAAGCTTGGGTACAAAAGCTAGACACATACTATAAGCTCAACCAGATAACCGAGACAGAGGCCATCAATTTCGCTACCTTACACTTGGAGGGTGAGGCACACGAGTGGTGGCATCATGGATTGGTGAAATTGGGTCACAATCGGATCACCTCCTATAGGGAGTTCACAGAGAGACTCATGGACAGGTTCGAAAGGAGGGATCCCGAGATCCACTTTAGGGATCTTGCCCAGTTGAGACAAACTGGCACAACAAAGGCGTTCATCACGGAGTTTCAACGGGTAGCCATGGTAGTGATAAATATATCAGAGCCTAGGTTGATCATGCTATTCACAGAGGGACTCACAGAGCCTTTGAGAGGATGGGTGAAGGCATACGGGCTGCAGACCTTGCAGGATGCCATCCTATGCACTTGAGATTTGGTAGACTCAGTGCCAAAGACTAAACCCTTTTCCAAACCCTTCGTAACCTAGAAAGATCAAGACATGAAGCCATTCCAGAGAGAATGGAAGGGCAAGGAGAAGCTGGATGATGAGATGAGACAAGAGCTTATGAGGAAGAAGATTTTCTTCAACTGCAAAGACCCTTGGGTCCCAGACCACAAGTGCATGGGCAAGGGAGAAATTTGTTAGAATATGAAAGATTGTGCTCGTTTTACCATTGACAATACCCTTGTCACCCAACCATAGGCCGAAGCCACCCTCTGAGCACCTTGACCTTGACAGAGAAAAGAATCCTGGTAGCAATCCAATATCTAAGAGAGGCTAATGCACCAAGCAAGAAGTAACCAAGCTGATCAGATAGTCCCACCCAAAAGCTGGCGCAATACCTTCCCCAGTATTTGTGCACAAGATTGCAACTGCACTGTGCAGAACTGGCTCTCTGCAACTGCTGGGAAATGTGTCAAATGAGAGACTGGCGCCATGTATTTATAGTGGTTCTGGCAGACTTACTGGGGCCGACTTCTCCTTCTGGGTACTAATTAATTCATATTAATTATATTTCTGCAGCCGACATCTTGTCTAGGGTTTCCTTCATTTCTTTTCTTCCTTCCAGAACATTCTAATCTTGTCAAAGGTCACAATAGAGGTTCATACCTCCCAAAGCTACCATAATATCAACGCTCCCTCCTAGCTAGGGAGGTATGGTCTTGACCACAAACAGAACATTCAACTGGTAGTATCATGAGCACTGTCATTATTATCCAACTGGATAATCTCCTATGACAACTGGTACAATATCAATTGATAGAACACAACTGTGTCTATCCATGGTAGTACACAACTACTCAAACCGTGACACGTAGTCACAAACAGTGGAACATATTCACCACAGTAGTATATCTCTACTGTCTGGAGACAGGCAGTCTCCATAACAATCATCTGATTACAACCTGCACATAAAATATTGTTAAAATAAACTGAACCATCTGGGCCAATCTTTCACTCACATCTATGAGATCTGAAAGAATATCTGCCCTCAGTATAGAACATCAACAATGGGCTATCTGCCCTATTCTTCTCAAACAAGGAAGAATGATTGTTTCTGATTTCTGAGCCTGGACCATTCCTCACCCTGGGCCATTCCTCCTACACTAATCAAAGTGCACCCTGGAGAGAATGTATAAACCCTAAGGAATGTCTGTTCCTAATTGTTGAGCCTGGACCATTCCCCACCCTGGGCCATTCTTCCTACACTAATCAAAGTGCACCCTGGAGAGAATGTATAAACCTTAAGGAATGTCTGTCCGGACCATTTCCTCTGTTAACCACAAGAGGAAAAGATTGTCCTGTATCAACCTCCAAAATGGACCATTCCTCATGTTAACCACATTGAGAAATCGTTGTTCAGCGAGGCGGGCC
>JASDQU010103602.1:356962-386098 GCA_032191745.1 Picea mariana
ACCTAGCACCAGCTATCACCCTCAGACAGATGGGCAGACTGAGATTGTCAACAAGTGGGTTGAAGGGTATTTGAGGAACTATGTAGGAGGACAACAGAGAACATGGGTAAAGTGGTTACATTTAGGAGAACATTGCTACAACACCACCTTCCACATGTCCATTGGTATGACACCCTTCCGAGCATTGTACGTATATGATGCTCCCACTTTGGTAGACTTGGTCTTCGGGAGAGCAGAGCTCCCAAGGCCAAGGATTGGATCATAGAGAGTCAGGAGATTCTCAAGTTGTTGAAAGAGAACCTGCAGACGGTGCAAAAGCGACAGAAGATAAGGGCGGACATGCACAGGATAGAGCGCAACTTTGAGGTTGGAGATTTGGTTTTCTTGAGACTCCAACCCTATAGACAATCATCTCTGAAGAAGAGTGGGGCCGAGAAGCTCAAGTCCAGATTTTATGGTCCTTATAGGATCATGCGCCGAGTAGGCGAGGTTGCTTACGAGCTAGAGCTTCCAGAGGGGAGCAAGATTCATAACGTGTTCCACATGTCTTGCCTCAAAAAGGCAGTGGGACAATTCATTAGCACATCAGAGGAGCTTCTCCTGTTGGATGAGGAGGGACAGTTGGAGTTAGTTTTGGAGGAGGTTTTGGAGTTCCGGAGGCGGAAACTGAAGAGTAGGGTCATCAAAGAGTGTTTGATCAGATGGAGAGGGCTTCCTGTAGAGGACGCGACTTGAGAGAGATAAGAAGTGTAAAATAATTCTAACTTGGGAGAGATAAGAAGTGTAAAATAATTCTAAGTATGGAGAGTATATTCCAAGTTAAATGTGGTATTTTCCACAAGGTTTTTTACATGGTGTATTCCATGGATTTACGTGGTTTATACCACAAGAATTTACGTGGTTCATTTCACAAAATAATCTAAGAAAATGGACATAATTATGAGATATTCTAAGAAAATGGACATATTTTTGAGAAATTGTAATTCCAAGAAAATTGGCTTTGTTCCACATGAAAGAAGCACTTTTTTCCGCTTCAATGGAAACTTGGATATCTTGAGCATATGAACTCGGATTTTCGATCCCAAAAATTTGTGGCGAAGCTAAGACTGAAAGCTATGCAAGGAACTTGTTCTCATTCAAAAATTTTCTTCTTTCGATATCAATTTTTTTTTTATTATTTTAGGAGTGGAAAAATATAGATGACCAATTTTGGTCAACAAGGAGCCCAATTGTTATGAGTCTTGTTTTGGTTTTAAGAACAAGTGATTTGGCATTAAATTACTGTGTACCTGTATATGATTCAATTATTGATTTATTTTCTGCTATGCTAAGTAGTTAGGCATCTCAGTGTGTTTATGCTTACAATTCAAATAGTAAAATTTATGTATAACTATCGAAGACATAGACCAGGCCTGAGGTGCGGTCAAAATCTAACATGGTATCAGAGCTAGGGTTCTGAGAAGGGGCTGTTGGATCTGATTTATTTACATAGGTGGAAGCTCTGAGAGGGGCTACAGTGACTGTTGCACGTGGTAGCATGTTAGATGGTCTCTGGTTTGAGACATGGAGTAGACCATTCAGACAAGGAGTTGTGGAGTATTGCAGCTTGGTGGTGTTGTAGGTTGGGAGTTTTGGTGGATTGGTAGAGAGCTCGGTTCACAACAATATGTTGTGTGGCGGGTTGCCAACTCCGAGGATGGGCTTCCATGACTTGTCATAGTGAGTTGCGATGGGTGCAGCTCGGGTGCCTTGGCACGGATGAAATAGCTTCATGTGGATAGCAGGTTGATGAGATAGAGTCCTCATTGGGCCAGAGAGTTGTACATTGTCGAGGTGTGTCAGTGTATGAGGTATTTGACCCAGGAGGATGAGGACACTTGTAGAGATGAGTTGCGGAGGTCTAGAGTGGACTAGACTGAGTGTCCATCTGCAGCTTGGGACTGTTCAGAGAGAGGACACAGGTTCAGTTGCAGCATGTGTGTAGACATGGAGAGTCTTGGACTTGGGCAGAAGTTCATTGGATGATCATGACTTGGGTAAGTAGGAGGCTTTCCTTGGAGGATTGGATGGTTCTTATACAGTGGGAGCCATCGACACATGACACGGCCATAGGATTTGTTTAAGAGTTTCACAGTGTCTGACTCAGGTATGTACGAGAAACTTCGTATGAGGACCAGGCATGTTGTACAAGGATCTGGAACAATGTTATTTCGGATGGAGTCGGTGGATGTGTTGTGGGTGGCAAATGTGCTATGGGTGCTAAGAGTGTGTTCTCAGACTCGACGATTGAGGAGTAGGGCTATGAGTGTTGTTCTGGGATGGACAGGTGTTATTGGATGTCGAGAGGATCTAGCTCAGACACAACAATGGTCTTGGAGTTAGAGAGGGAAAGTTGCAGTGTGTATAGGCAGAAGGGACAACCTTTGTGAGCCATGACCAACAATAGTAGAGTGACAATGGATAGGGAGCAGGTAGCTCCGGAGGTTTTGTAGACTCAGAGGGAGCCGAACCTTAGAGGGAGTCAGTGGATTTAGAGGGAGTCCAACTTGAGAGGGAGTCAACATGCTCAAAGAGAGAGTCATCTGTTCAGTGGGAGCCAACCTTCAGGTCAAGATGGGAGAGAGGCATCTTCCAAGACTGTCAAGAAGATGTCATGGGTTGAGATGGCCAGGAAGGATGCTTAGGAGCAGGAGGCTTCTAAGAGCAGCGTGTCTTCCAGGGAGGGATCGTGCCAGACAACATGACTTGCCTCAGTGACAGAGGGAGAAACCAATCAGGCAGATTGGAGAGCAGTTGTGGTAGCGGATCTAGTGCGGGAGACAAAGATACTCCTAGGATGGGAGACAACGCTGCTTCCAGGTGATTGTGGTGTGTGGTGAGAATACCTCCCTCGCTAAGACGGAGTGTTGATGTTTTGTAGCTTCGGGTAGGTATTCTCACATGACCCTAGGTGTTGGGCATGTGGGAATCATCGTGGGCAGCACATTGCACTTTCGGTTTGGTGAAAACCCCCTTGTATTTTTTAGCTGGGGGCTTGGGGGTTTGGTGACGGGCTTTGTGGGTTTGTGTTGGGGCTTCAAACCCACATAGAAGGCCTAATTTGATGTTCACTTGTGGAGGGGCTTCTATGATTACCCCTAAGACTTGTATATAAAGGAGAGAGGTCATTGTGACATTTCATCATTGAGGAGACAAGTGTGGAGAGAGCTTGGTGATTTCAGTCCAGCTTTGATGACCTTAGTCCAGCCATGGAGGAAGGCCTTTAGGCCTCAGTTCTGTTGCAGTTTTGTCTTTGTCTGGGCAGGTTGCAAGGAGGAGGAGGTCCGTAACTCAGTTGGCAGCCAAGAAAGCGCAGGCCAAGGCCTAGGAGAGGCTCGGCCTGCTAGAACAACCTAGCCACAGCCAAAAGGAGGACTCTGCCAGTGTAGGAGGAGCTGCGGCTAGGGTCTGGGAAGCTTGGCCTATGGAAATATAGGGCTGGAGGTCATAGAGGTGGTTCGGCCAGGTCAAGGAGGGCTGGTTAGGGGCTGTGGCAGCTGGGAACAGTTCGGCCTAGTAAGAAAAGGGTGCAGCAAGTCTAGGAACAGAACTGGAAGCCTTGAAACAGCAAGAGGAGGAGGCTGGTAGCAGCTGGTACAGCAGCTACAGAAATAGGGATGCATGAGGACTGTTGTGAGGGCTTCATAAGGACTATTACAGGTAG
The DNA here is from genome assembly GCA_032191745.1 of Picea mariana. Classification (NCBI taxonomy): domain Eukaryota; kingdom Viridiplantae; phylum Streptophyta; class Pinopsida; order Pinales; family Pinaceae; genus Picea; species Picea mariana. Next base: position 360,666 of record JASDQU010103602.1, read on the forward strand.
GTAACAGCATTTTTCGGACAGCCACAAAGGGGATGTTACAGCAAACTAGGAAGGCTGTAACAGCCGTCTTTTGGAGCAGCCCTGGGACAGCCTTGAGGGACTGTTATGTAACCAGTTAAGCTACAGGAATAGGGCTGAGTCAACAAAGGATTTGGAGTGACTTTTGGACAGCTCGGAGGGCAGGTTGAGGGCAGCCATGAGGGCAGCCATGAGGGCAGTAGCAACAACACCCTGACAGCAAATTTCGGAGCTGAGTTTTGGCACAGAAATTGAGAAGGATTTCTGCAGTGATGTACTGGGAGTGTACTTGGTAATTTTGGCATATTCTTTGTGTAAGAAGTGGGCCATTTTCCCTGGTATGGGAGCCCAGTTGTTTTGAGTCTTGTTCTGGTTTTAAGAACAAGTGATCTGGCATTAAGTTACTGTGTACCTGTGTATGATTCAATTGCTGATCTATTTTTCGCTGCGCTAAGTAGTTAGGTGTCTCAGTGTGTTTATGTTTACAGTTTAAATAGTAAAATTTGTGTATAACTGTCGAATACATAGACCAGGCCTGAGGTGCAGTCAAAATCTAATGTAGAATGGTGGGACCAGCAGTGGTTCTTGGGGGGTGGGGGTTCAAAAATTAAAGGGAAAAAAGAAAAAAATCCTGTCTTCCTCCCAAACCCTAATGGTTTTTATATATATATATATATATATTCCTATTTTATGTGGACTTTTTAGTAGATTGGTTCACAGAGCAGTTCACAGGCCGGTTCCAGTCGGGCAGAGTTCTATACCAATCTGACCCTTGGCCTGTTCTAGTTCTGTTTCTGATAACTTTGGTATTTTGAATCAGAGCTTCAACTATATGTATTGCAGATCTTATATCTCAATGGCATTTTGTTATATTCACCCTTACATGCTCTATACATGGGCATATTTCACATAGTTGGTGTCTAATGGTTTTGATTTACATTAATGTACATGAATATATATTTTTTTCCTTAAAATTTGTATATTTTATGTATTTTAGTTGACTGGTTTTTTAACCTGGTTTCCCGGCCAGTTCCTGTTTGGTTTGTGATTTTGGAAATTCTGGTTCCAGTTATGACTACTATGATCTAAACTGTTGAATTTCAATCTTCTTAACATTGTAGATAATTTTGTTTGGTGATGCATACTTATGAGAATTCAAGTAAGTTAGTCGATTCATTGGTGTTCAAAAGCATAAGAGTTTGCAAGTGCACTCACAGTTTCCTGGGCATCAGATTTACTTGTTTTATGTGGGGTATTGATTGAATGGCAGTAGTGTTTTATCAAATAAGATTGAGGTGTACTCTGATTTTGTTAGCTTTTTAGCTCGGGAGATACTCGGCATGTTTTGTCTTGTATGCGGATGTAACCTTATGTTGACACGACTAGGCACTTAACTTTATAATGATTTTTTATAAAGTTGTAAAGTGGTTCTTTTATTAAATTGACTTTTTAATGAAGTGTACCTTCTAATATTAAAGTGACTTTATTTCATAAAGTGCACTTATGTAATAAAGTGAAATGTACTTTAATATTTGAAGTGATTTATTTTTGGATGGAATGAATCATGGCCCTTGATCTTGTAAATGCAAAATTAGATTTTGGCCTTTGGATTTAGGGTTGGGGAAGGTGAAAAAACACTTGGGAGGGAAAAAATTCATCTTCAGATTTTATAAAAGAATGCATTGGGTAGTGTGCAAGACACATTGAGAGGAGTTTGAGAGATTTTTTGAGTAAACTTGAGAGAGGAAAGAGGGCAGCAAGGAGGGCACATTTCCCAAGAAAGCTAGGGCACAAATCACAAGGAGGATTTTCTGTTTTTGAGTGCTGTAATTTACTGCAGTGAGGGAGGCCGTACTGTACGGATCAGTAGTCCATACAACAGAAAAGATGGCACAGAAATCAAGGCAAGTGTTGGCATGGAAATCGAGGCTTGGGATATTTGCTGCTGAAGGACAGTCCGTACAGAAGCTGTTTGGCTCTGTTTTTGAGGTGCTGTTTTTTCTGGGTGGGCCGTACAGCAGTATGGACTTGACACGGAAATCGAGGCAGAAATTTTTGGGACAGTTTTGGGTGCTGTAAGTGGTTTTTCTCTTGGCTGGAAATTGTGTTATTGCTGCTGATATGTACTTTCTTGAAGCTGAATAATAAATCTCTCTCTCTCATTGGGTTTCCCAACATTGGAGTTTTCCCTGGCATTTTCCTAAATTTCTGAGTTATTCATGTTTGATTGAATGCTGTTCATTGTGTTTATTCCGCTGCATAATTACTTAGCAATGTATATTTCTGCTTATAGTAATTTCTGAATGTGGGTTTTAGACATTTCAGTGTCCATGCAAGACAGTTATCTCTAGGTTGTTAAGTGTGACAGAATATTAGCTTGCTGATTTTTGTCATTAAAATTTCTACAGATTTGGACTCTTGAGATTTGAATATTTTTATCAACTGAATACTTGATGCCTGAATTGAAGTACTGAACAGAAGACCGTGGCAGTGTGTCAGCATGCTACCGGCATTCTCTTTTCATCCTTTTTATCATATCTTTTCTTAACTGCCCTTAACTTTAGATTTGAGTTACCCGCTCTTCAATGTAATTTTTCTGGTGCAGTTTCCAGTCTCATTTTCTGTTTTTTGATTATCGTATTATTAATGTATTTTGAATTTTCTTTGTTTCATTGTTTCTGGCAGATTGGGAGCTGTGATGCTGCCACGTTTCCTGTTCAAAAGAAAAAGGCGAGTAGAGAGTATCTGAGAAGTGTAGCACACATGCGGCCTCGAACAAATACATTTGGTGCGGTATGTTTTGCATTTTTGGGTCTAGAAAGTTTTCTTCAGCTGAAATCCCTGAAACAGGTTTTCAAAGTTTATTTGCAGTGATGCTTTGATATAAATTATCCCAACTATGATATGAGTGGAAAATGACGATTTGGAAGTGATTTTATTGGTAAACCATTTTCATCCAGGGTTAGTATTCTTGAGTCTTAAAGTATTGCTTAAACGGACATCATCTTCATTGGTCATATAGCATGTCTATGTGATTTCATTGGAGGAAAGGGGGCTGCATAATCAGTTGCTGCAGTTCATAAAGGACTTTATTTAGCATGTGAGGTGAAAAATGTACACTCTAATATAATCTCAGTGATGAAGTACATTTTATGAGAACGATCTCTGCCTTTTGATTTAATTTGTTGCATGCCCAAGGAGGCTGTGCAGGCCTGTTTTTCTCGAGACCAAAGTTTTGTTTCAACTAAAAACACTGTGTTGGCCTTTAGAGTATTTTCAGTAGTTTGTCTATTTAGATTGTCATTTTCATTCCCTTTTCTAACCTTTAGGACACAAGTGATTTTTCTTTTCGCACAAAAATCTTCTAGAGTATTTTCAGTAGTTTGTCTGTTTAGATTTTTCCTTCTTTTCCTAAGCTTTAGGACACAACAAATTTTGCTTTTTGGACAAAAAATTAAACAAGAAATCTTATTGACTGGTTTTTCTTTGGGGAGCTGGTTATCAGGTTGCCCGAGTAAGAAATGCCCTGGCATATGCTACGCACAAGTTTTTCCAGGAGATGGGTTTTGTCTGGGTTGCTAGTCCAATAATCACTGCTTCAGATTGTGAAGGTTCTGGAGAGCAATTTTGTGTTACAACTTTGGTAGGGAACATTTTCCTATTATCAGTTGAAAATATGTGCATAGTTCATGAAGTTAAAAGTAGGTGCTAGATATTGTTTCTTTATAGTTTTCTTAATTTGTCTAAAATATTAAGTCCTATTGGCAAATGCAGTCGACCCCAATTGTTTTTAATTCTTCTTGGCTATGTTTTTTCCAATTGTTTGTGATCCTTCTTGGCCATGTGTTATCACTTGAAATTGTCCCTTGGGGAATTAGTCCCAAGGGGGTCAAAGGATCAGGTAGGGAAGGTGCCCCTGTTACCTGTACAATCTCTGCCACTTCTGAGTTAGTGCTTTTCTATCTCCCAAAGAAAATTTGTATCGCTAAGTTGTGACTTTTAAAAGTAACTAGTGTCTTAGTCAACTCAGGCAATGGAGAAAAGTAAGGAAAAACAAGAGGAATCTGTAAGGTAATTTCAAAATTAAATCTTACAGATATACAAATAGTAATTTCAAAATTAAATCTTACAGATATACAAATTTCAAATTTGAATTTAACAAACGGTAAAGAGCAATCATACGAAGAATTCTCATTCATAAGATATTCACCATAAACCAAAGAAATAGCAATTTTTGTCTTCATTAAATGAGAGTTGCTTAGCCAAGTACAAGGTTTGATGAAAACCAGATTATCATCATTTGTTTTTTTTTAACAAGAATGGTTAAGTTTTGTATTAGAAAATTGCTGCAGTCTCGCTGGTCGGCATGCTAATACAAAAAAGGAAGGACTGTTCCACAGTCTATAATTCAACATGTTAGATTTTGGTAGCTTGGTGGTACTTCTACATTGGAGGTGCCCAACATGTAGAAGTGACCGGGCATATTTCTCTCTAGTGACTTTATGAAGTATTTCATAAAGTGATTTTATAAAGTCAAGTTGGGCCTTTTATTATTTAATGGGTAAAAGTGACTATGAAAAGTGGGTCACTTAAGTGATTTAAGTGAACTCAACGAAAGATTAAGTCGTGACCGTTGATCTCAAGGGAAGGTGAAGGGTCACTCAAGGGAGACCAAGGGTTAGGGGAGTTACTCATTAATGAGTAATAAAAAGAACACTAGAGGAGAGATGGGACACATCTTTTGGGAGGAGAGGTTGAGAGGAATTTGAAGAGTCACTCACATTCTAAGAGAATTCCAAGGGAGTGTTGAGCTGAAGGAGAAAGGAGAAGGACAGCAAGAGAAGGGGTGCACTTTCCAAGAGGGAGAGAGGGTACGCACCCCAAGTACAACATTGAATATTGGTCCGTACAACCGAGAAAGGAGCAGTACAGTACGGATTTGAAGAGGGTCGTACAGCTGTGAATGCACAGAAATAGAGTCTGCAGATGGCACAGATTTCCAGGTGCCAAGGTTGCTGAGTTTTGGTCCATAAGAGTGCTGTTACTGTGTATGAACACTGAGGAATTTCTGCTGATGTTGAAGACCGTACAGTAGAGACTATACTGTTGATTATTCGCATAGTTTTTGAGGTAGATTTCTGTTGCTGATAATGTGGGTTTTTAGCACAGAAATATGTGTTTGTGGGCACAGTTTGTAAGTTCAGCACTGTATTTAATGTTGTAGAAGACTGCTGTTGTAAACTCACAATTTCTCCTGTGAAGCTCAATAAAGAAGACTCTCTTGGACTGGTTTTTCCATGTTGGGTTTTTCCAGGGGCATTGCCCAGAAATTCAATGTGTCAAATGTGGTGAATATGCTTCTGTTCATTTATATTTCCGCTGCTATATTTTCAAATTGCTTAGTCTTTTGTATTTCTGCTCATAGTTACAGTAAATGTATGAGGTTTCATTGCTTTATTGTTGAATAACTATAGGAAGCTGAAATCTTGTGTTGGCTAAGTGTTTGGGATCAGTTTTCAACACAACATTTCACCAGAAACTTGAGAACTTGCTACAAAAAAGACCTGGCTATCCTTTGCAGAGGATGTCCAAAAGTTTCCGCTAAGATAAATCATATAGAAGACACCTAGAACCAATCCTACTTGGCAAAAAATAGAAAACCCTGATATTAATGAAAAACATATTTTCTGTGTCCTTCCTCCTGGCCAACAGTTGAAGGCTGAGATTCCTGTTTCATACCATCCCTGTGCACATCTTCAGGTAGCTGGTGAACAGTCTCTTCTTTAATCTCCCCAGGAGCTGAACCCATTGACATTCTGAAGTTAGATACAGCAGAATGTGAGCTCCTATTCAGATTTATAACCAGTTGATGAAGCAAATTGCACTCAGCTTTTAAGGCTTAGATTTGTCTCTTCTGCTGAAGCAGGGTTTCCAATATCACTGCATATTTGTTACCCCTCATTTTGCACAGGGGTTGTACTACCGAATTTCTTTACTAATGTGATTTTCATCACAAGAGTTTTGGATAGTTGGGGCATTCACTTGGTTCCATGGATTGTTGATGACATTGGTGATGATGTGCAAAAGGTTTTGATGATGTATTGATTGATCATATGATGTTCTAGTCTCCACTCTTTACTAGATGGTTGTACATTAGGATGTATAGTCCCCTTGGTCAAGTGCCCTAGCATTTTGGGCATTGCATTGGCTTTATCGTGATATTTGACATTTTATTTCTGCAAGGATTTTCTAGGAATTAATTGCCGTGACTGGGGTTTAATGAAATTTAACATCCATGATCATCCGCTTGGCTTTTACCTCCTTGTTGTGGGTTGCCAACTGCTGCGGATCTGTCGGTGGTGTCATCGCATCTTTCACGATATCCCAGAGATCATTCTCTTCAAACAAGAGAGTAATCTCAACCTTCCAAGATAGAAAATTAGAGGCACCATCCAGTATGTCCTCGAGCTCGAGGCTCGCTGATGCCATCTCTGATCTTCAAACAAATTGCTACGCTTCTATCTTTTAATCAGAGTATCTCTAATACCATGTGAATTTTCCAAATTGTAGGTGATTGTTGTCCTATGCTTCTTTATTAACTAAATCAGATCTCGAATTTACTCAATAACAGAAATAGAACTCTGTGCATGCATCAATCACACAAATGGCTAGAAAATGCAGTGGAAGTTTAAAACACGAAATCTGTCATTCAAATCAGCTTATCATTAATGACTCAAAACTTACAAGGACAACTCAAAAATGAGGTTTTCTGGTTATTGAATGAGAAAACTGCAAAATAGGTCCGAGAAACCTGCGGTACGAATTCGTCTATACGACTATACAAATTGTACGATACTGTCCGTATGACTGTAGGATCTGTACGGTTTGTCCCTACGACTTTCCAGAATTCACCGAGCAGATAGATCTGCAACCTGCAATGACTGCTCGATTGCTCTTCTCACCGCTGCACCGTTTTCTCCTTTCCTCAGCCTCTTTCTTCACCTTTGGACAAAACTCTCTTCATGAAGAATGAATGTGTCTTTACCCTCTACCTTGACTTTCCTTTATACTCTAGTTGAAACCCTAATCTACCAAAACCCTAATCTCTCGGTGAGATCTACAATTGAGATTAGTCTAAATCACTAATGCATTAAAATGCACTTTATTAGACTCAACAACTAATTAAAAGACTTTCACTTTATAAATAAAGTGAATTGCAAAATAGATTTGACTTGGAAGACTTCACACACGTTTGACACAAAACTTGTGTGAAAGTTCCTGTCCGTGCTACAAACATCAACAAAAACCACACCAAGTAATGCTAAATACAGCCTATGCAGTCTGCCAAATACTTAACTTTCTACTTCACACTGTGTCTGGCATTAACAACAAAACCAATAAAACAAGGAGCACTTTTCTTTCATAGCTGCAAAAATAAACTTATCCGAGTCTTAAAAATGTGTATTAGCATGACACAACCTTGTTAGGACTAAACTACATTAAGTAATGCTAAATGCAGCCTATGCAGTCTGCCAAACCCTTCAGCTCTATACTTCACACTCTGTTTGGTATGGACAACAAGACCAACAAAACAAGGAGCACTTTTCTTTCACGGCCACAAAAATAAACCTATCTCCGAGTCTTAAAATGTGTATTAGAATCAAAGTTTTTAGATTCGGCCCGAGTTGAGAACAACTAGCCAAATCGGCCGGTCGGATAACTGGCCGATTCAAACCGGCCTTCAAATCGGTTTGGTGACCGGATGAAAATGAAAGAAAAAGGAGAATGTCACTTTTACTTAAATTTTTGACATCACCATTAATTGTTTCAGGATGTTTGAGATGTAGATTTTTAAGGACAAAAATCAACAAATGAAATTTTTGTCAAACACTTAGCAACCTAGAGATAACTGTCTTGCATGAACTTCATAAATGCCTTAAACCCGCATTCAAAAATTACCATAAGCAGAAATACACATTGCTAAGCAAAATAGCAGTTGAAATAACACACTGGACATCAACCCATAATACTCGGAAATTTAGGCAAATGCCAGGGAAAACCCCAATGTGGGGAAACCCAACGAGAGATAGAGAGATAAATTATTCAGCTTTCAGGAAAGTATAGAACAACAACAAATACACATTTCCAGCCAAGGAAAATACCTCACAACACCAAACAGTCCCACTAAATTTTGCCTCGTTTTTCATGCCAAGTCCGTACTCCTGTATGACCCTCCCAGAAATGGATGCTCCTCGAAAACAGTGCCAATAGTCTGTTGTATAGACTGTTTTGTACGACCTAGAACAACAAATAGTTCGCCTCGAAAAATGTGCCCAAAGCTGCCTCGATTTCCATGCCAAATCCGTACTGCTGTACGAACTGTATAGATTCGTACAGTACGGCCTCTCATAGCGGAAAAACGACCCAACCACAAAACAAAAAATCTGTCCTTGGGATTTGTGCCCTATCTCCCTTGGAAAACGTGCCCTCTTTGCTGCTCACTTTCCTCTCTCAAGCATACTCAGAAAATCTCTCTCAATCTCCTCCCGATGTGTCTTGCACACTACCCAATGCATTCTTTTATAAATCTGAAAATGACATTTTCCCTCCAAAGTGTCTTTTCACCTTCCCCAACCCTAAATCCAAAGGCCAAGATTAGATCTTGCCTTTTTCAAGATCAAGGGTCATGATCCATTCCCTCCAAAATGAATCACTTAAAATATTAATGTGATTTCACTTTATTATATAAGTGCTTTATGAAAATAAAGTCACTTTAAAATTAGAAGGTACACTTTATTAAAAAGTCACTTTAATAAAAGAACCACTTAAAACAACTTTATAAAAACTCATTACAAAGTTAAGTGACTGGTAGTATAAATATTAAGGTAACATCCGCATTCAAGACAAAACATGCGGAGTACCTTCCGAGCTAAAAAGCTAACACTCCCTCTTAGCGAGGGAAGTACTCGTTGCCACCACTATCATCTGGTTCCATCACACTGTGCTCTGTAGGAGCTCCCTCTAAACTTGGAGCCATTCTTAACACATGCATAGAACTCGAACTAGAAGATCTTCTCCTAGCAACATCCTGGAACCCTGAGCTCACTTCATCTTGAGCATTGGTTTGATCAACTCGACTGAGCCTTCTGCCAGTGCTCAGAAGAGGCTCACTCTCTTCTCTCGGAATGCAAGACTGAATTCTTGGCGCCACCATAGTCTCAGAAGCCTCCTCATGCTCCTCATCCAACGCTGAATCATACACTAAAGGTTGTCCTCTCAACATATACAACCTGTCCACCGGGTTACCGATCAGTTGCAGCTCTACCGGGTCCACTCCCTGCCTGTAGATAAAGACATGTTCCCTCTTGAACAATATGCAATATCCTACATCCTTCAAGGCTGAGACTGAGAGCAAGTTAACCCTCAACCCTGGAACAAAGAGAACTCCATCAAGCTCCAAGAGTCCCCCAAACTAGAGTTGGAATCTAACATTCCCAACTCCACGTACAACTTTCGCCATACCACCTTCATTTACCACTTGTCGGCCAGGACCAATCTCTGTGAAATCTAGGAATACTTGCCAGATACCTGTCATGTGGCTAGAGGCTCCACTATCCACAATCCTTCTGATATCACCTCCAAATCCTCCGCTGTCGACACTGGAAACTAGGGTCACCAAAGAAAATTCCTTTTCGTACTTTGAAGCAAAGTCCTCCATGGCTGTTGTAGCAGCTGTCTAAGGCCCCTCTGACTTCGTCTTCTTCTTCCTCTCAAGACAACGAGAGGCAAGGTGCCCCAACTGGTTACAACAATAGCATCTGACTTTACTCAAGTCCCTTCCGAAACTTCTTTTCTTCTTGCTCTTTGCAACAAGAACAACATTCTCATCAACTCCGTCTGTCTTCTGTTCACTGCTCTGAGATCTTTCTCGGATCTCCTCCTGAGTGAAATCATCCCACAGTCTGCTCCAATTTGGTAGATGCTCACGTCCCACCACATACTTCACGAAGACTTCCCATTCTTTGGTGAAGCCATTTAAGGCTATCCTCACCAACTCAGAATCCGTAATGACCTCTCCAACAGCTGCCAGCTCATCTTTTACTTGAGCCACCCGGGTAAGATAAGAAGAGACACTCTCCTCCTTACCCATCTTGGTATCATGCAACTTAGCCTTCAAGGCCATCTTCCGGTTCTTGTTCTTTGCCTCAAACAAGTTTTTAAGTGCATTCCACATCTTCTTGGCAGTCTTTTTCTCAGCCAAGTGTGGGATAAGGTGATCCTTCAACCCATCCAAAATAATCCTCTGAGCCTTGGCTTCCTTGACCTCATGCAAGTCCAAAGCAATAGGATCTGCTGCGGGAGCTGCCACAACAAAGTTGACATAGTTATAAATTTTGTTCTCCTTGAGAACTGCTGACAATTGGACCTTCCACTGCAAATAGTTGGAAATGCCATCCAATCGATCCTCATATCTAATGCTTGCAACCATATTCCCTGTCACAACTCAAGGAAAACTATCACACCCTTTTGCCCAAAAATCACACTGTCCACTGTCAGAGACAAAACTCTGATACTATATAGATTTTTAATGACAAAAATCAGCAAATGAAATTTCTGTCAAACACTTAGCAAGCTAGAGATAACTGTCTTGCATGAACTTCATAAATGCCTTAAACCCACATTCAAAAATTACCATAAGCAGAAATACACATTGCTAAGCAAAATAGCAGCGGAAATAACATAGTGGACTGTATAATACTCAGAAATTTAGGCAAATGCCAGGGAAAACCCCAATGTGGGGAAACACAACGGGAGAGAGAGAGAGAAATTATTCAGCTTTCAGGAAACTACAGAACAACAACAAATACACATTTCCAGCCAAGGAAAATACCTCACGACACCAAAACAGTCCCACTAAATTTTGCTTCGTTTTTCGTGCCAAGTTCGTACTGCTGTACGACCCTCCTAGAAATGGCTGCTCCTCGAAAACAGTGCCAACAGTCTGCTGTACGGGCTGTTTCGTATGGCCTAGAGCAACAAACAATTCACCTCGAAAAATGTGCCAAAACTGCCTTGATTTCTGTGCCAAATCCATACTGCTGTACGGACTGTACGGATCCTTACAATACGGCCTCTCACAATAGAAAAAACGACCCAGCCACAAAACAAAAAAATTGTCCTTTGGATTTGTGCCCTAGTTCCCTTGGAAAACGTGCCCTCTTTGCTGCTCACTTTCCTCTCTCAAGCATACTCAGAAAATCTCTCTCAATCTCCTCCCGATGTGTCTTGCACACTACCCAATGCATTCTTCTATAANTTCCTTGACCTCATGCAAGTCCAAAGCAATAGGATCTGCTGCGGGAGCTACCACAACAAAGTTGACATAGTTATAAATTTTGTTCTCCTTGAGAACTGCTGACAATTGGACCTTCCACTGCAAATAGTTGGAAATGCCATCCAATCGATCCTCATATCTAATGCTTGCAACCATATTCCCTGTCACAACTCAAGGAAAACTATCAGACCCTTTTGCCCAAAAATCACACTGTCCACTGTCAGAGACAAAACTCTGATACTATATAGATTTTTAATGACAAAAATCAGCAAATGAAATTTCTGTCAAACACTTAGCAACCTAGAGATAACTGTCTTGCATGAACTTCATAAATGCCTTAAACCCACATTCAAAAATTACCATAAGCAGAAATACACATTGCTAAGCAAAATAGTAGCGGAAATAACATAGTGGACTGTATAATACTCAGAAATTTAGGCAAATGCCAGGGAAAACCCCAATGTGGGGAAACACAACGGGAGAGAGAGCGATAAATTATTCAGCTTTCAGGAAACTACAGAACAACAACAAATACACATTTCTAGCCAAGGAAAATACCTCACGACACCAAAACAGTCCCACTAAATTTTGCTTCGTTTTTCGTGCCAAGTTCGTACTGCTGTATGACCCTCCTAGAAATGGCTGCTCCTCGAAAACAGTGCCAACAGTCTGCTGTACGGGCTGTTTCGTATGGCCTAGATCAACAAACAATTCGCCTCGAAAAATGTGCCAAAACTGCCTTGATTTCTGTGCCAAATCCATACTGCTGTACGGACTGTACGGATCCTTACAATACGGCCTCTCACAATAGAAAAAACGACCCAGCCACAAAACAAAAAAATTGTCCTTTGGATTTGTGCCCTAGTTCCCTTGGAAAACATGCCCTCTTTGCTGCTCACTTTCCTCTCTCAAGCATACTCAGAAAATCTCTCTCAATCTCCTCCCGATGTGTCTTGCACACTACCCAATGCATTCTTCTATAAATCTGAAAATGACATTTTCCCTCCAAAGTGTCTTTTCACCTTCCCCAATCCTAAATCCAAAGGCCAAGATTAGATCTTGCCTTTTTCAAGATCAAGGGTCATGATCCATTCCCTCCAAAATGAATCACTTAAAATATTAAAGTGATTTCACTTTATTACATAAGTGCTTTATGAAAATAAATTCACTTTAAAATTAAAAGGTACACTTTATTAAAATGTCACTTTAATGAAAGAACCACTTAAAACAACTTTATAAAAACTCATTACAAAGTTAAGTGACTGGTAGTGTAAATATTAAGGTAACATCCGCATTCAAGACAAAACATGCGGAGTAGCTCCCGAGCTAAAAAGCTAACATGAGAGTGGTTCCAACCTCATTGGACTTCATTTGGAGAAAGTAGAATTTTAGGTCCCATTCAAAATTCAGCAGACTTAATGGTTTTCATGATTTCAAGATTGGCAGGATTGCAACGTTTCCACTGGATTCTATCATATATGAGGGTATGGAACTAGCATTTAATCAAGAGCACCAATCTCTCTATGTACCTCGATGTTGGTGACATTGATTGTTGAACTCTTCTGTCATGACCCTAGTAAAAATGTACCCTTCACTCAAGTGAATCGCTTATTAGGCATGATAAGCTTTTTTTATCTTATTTTAATGCTTAGAGGGTGACGCTGATGTTGGGGATCCTAATATAAGTAGTGATCTTGATGATATATAGTTATTTGTTGTAGCATGTTTTTTTTGGACTCTAGAGGCCATTTAAAGCCTCGTTGTTGATGTATTTTGGTTCAGAGTTGGATTTATACTCGGGCTATTTTGGTTATATGCACTCTTACTTGCTATATAAATGAGAAACCTTGCATATTTGTGTATAAATGGTTTGGATTCATATGGATGCACATGAATATWTATGTTTTKTTTTTTTAAATTTGAATATCTTATGTAGTTTTTGGTCGGTCGTTTTTYTCTGGTCCGGTCTAGTTTTGCAWTTTTGGGGTCGACCAGTTCGGTCCGGTTTCCAGTTCTGATAACATTGTTGTGAAGGTCAAGTTTGCCATTGACGTCACAACAAAAGACACTTTGAGGTGGGGGATAATAAACTAGCACCCAACCAATACAGTCCATATAAGGTGTTGCAGAGGATCGACGGGATGGCTTATAGATTGGAGTTGCCTTCTCCTTCACATGTCCATGTGGTTTTCCATGCTTCCTATTTAAAGGAAGGCAATTGGTGACAAGATCCTAGTTCATTTTAAAATTTTCAGATAATGGCATACAGATTAGCACTCAGAAAATTGAAACCCTAAACTACTATGAATTGGAACTAAAACTAATCTCAAAACAGTAAAGCTCTGAATAGTGATTTTGCCTGCACAAAATCTCTGATAATATGAACATGTAGTACACCAGTAGCTTGTAGTTGTAGCATGTTTTATGGACTCTAGAGGCCATTTAGAGCCGCACTGATTATGTATTTTGTTGCTGATATGTATTGCACTCGGTGCCATTTTGATATATACACCCTTACATGGTATATAGATGAACAAACTTTGCATATTTTGTCTCTAATGGTTTGGAATCATGGTTTGAAAGCTTTAAAATATTTTTTTTCATTAAAATTTAATTATTTGATGTATTTTTTAGTGAACCGAGTCATTGAAATCAGATCGGTCCGAGTCAATCCGAGTCTGATTCGATTCCAAGTTGATAGGTGACTGAGTCGATGTCTGAATCCGAGTTTAAAAACTATGATTAGCATGACACAGCCTTGTCTTCAATCTCCAACAACTATAGTTTTCAATCTAAGGGTAACAAGTATGGCTGCAAGCATAACTTTAAAACATGGCTGCTAAACAAGATCATAAGGCATGGCTTCACTGATACATGATTTACACAGGGCAATACATTAACACAGCCCAATATATTCAAGCCAACGCCTTCACACAGGTCAGCAGGAAGCTGGCTCTGATACCAAATGTTGGACTTTAAAAACCTCACATACACAGTTATTAACACAAATGGAGTCTTACAATATTGGACATTAAAACATGACACTCCTGGAATTCTATTAACAGTGGTGCTTTATAATATAAAATGAAATCTTATCTCTCATGCCATATGTTGGCATCCGTAACAAAGTCATCAACCATATATTCTTCATAACCACCTCACATAACTTTGTGCACACATACACAAACACTCACAATATTTTGATTACATATATCCCACTAACTCAACTTTCAAACACCTTAGATGTGTGAACTTTAATATTGAGCCTCTAAACAAAAGACCTAGGATCAGACAATTGACTTAATTCAAATTATACATCAATCTTCCAATAGAGTGGGTGATTCAGAGCATTCCTTGGGTCACCATATATTCTTCATAACCACTTCAGATAACTTTGTGCACACATACACACAAGTGCACAATATTTTGATTACATATGCTGCACTGTCTCAACTGATTCAAAGTTCAAACACCTTAGATGTGTGAACTTTAATATTGAGTCTCTATACATAAGACCTAGGATGACAATTGACCTAGTCATTAATTCAAATTGTACATTAATATTTCAATAGTGTGGGTGATTCAGAGCTTTCCTTGGGTCACCAAGTTCACATATGGATTTCTCACACAGTGAGAAAGTCGATGCCTAACAAGTGTTGAGTTATGTTTGAACCCCAGCCTCACCAAATTAAAATAAAAAAAAAAATCATAAGACCTTATGAGATTCTTTTCATTCTCATGGGGATTCTAGCATTGATAATAGAAGAAATACTGCCATATACCAGTTGATGGGCTCACAAGATCTTGTATTGAGACTCCACATGTATCCAATGTCGGGTGATTCCTTGATAATTGATATTAGTCAGTAAGCCTTAGTTGATTTCATTGTTGTTGATGATGGATGGGGCATTCGATCTTTTGATTGTAGCTATAAACGACCAAAGTATAATCTGTATTTATGTCTAGAACTGAAAAGAATGAAGCTACGCTCTTCCGTATCTTTTTAATTTATGCATGCACAAATTTGTTTCTTTTTCTTTGTTTGGACATTCCATTGATATTTCATTTGTAAATTTTCAGATATTGATTTTTAGGTCTCCGAATGTTGTAAAGTTGTATAGTTGCTTGCATTTTTTTTTCACGCTGCTATTTATCTTCTTAACTGGCTTGAAATATCTCATGATTTCCTTGCAATGTTGCATTGCTTTGGCACTTCAATTTGTTTTTCATTTAGAAAGGCCTTTCATGTATATAATGGCATCTGCTGGAGCAGAAATTCCAAATATTTGTTTTTGTAGTCTTTTTCCCTTCGGTGTCACTTTCTTTGGTAAAAGCTTGTTCACTCAAGGCTGTATTTTTAGCTCCTTTACCTTCTAGAAAGACGCTTTGTTTATATGTTGATTTCCTTGAATTGCAAGCTATTTACTTCTGCAGGTTTTTAAATTGCTTATAAGTACTCATTGATGTTTATCTTCTTCTTCTTGTATTATTGTTAACTATGTTTTCTTGATATGTAACAGCTTCCTAGCTCTAAGGAGGATGTGGGCTCTCCAATTAGCATGGTGCCTAGCACAAAGGATGGTTATGTTGATTGGTCACAGGTAATTTATTAAAATTTTGGTTTGTTGTATGAATGTAAAAAGCAACAAAATTACATAATCATCTAAGACATATCTAATTGTTGCATGGTAGAAAGTTCTATTCTACTATTGATCAGGTAAAAATATGCTTTATCTTATAAGTTATTTTGAGACATGATACATGATCCGGATTGGATCATTATATTATTTGTCATCTATCTCAATGCTTTCAGAGTGGAAAAAATTGGAGGAATCAACTTGCAGGGTCATTTTAGTGGCATGTCCTAGTTTGGAAGATTGGGGTCCAAAACCTTCTAGAGCCATTTTGAGGCATTAAACGACGTTTTTTGAGGTTCTGGTGTCTAGAATGTTGATGTATTTAGCATCGGACAGGTACTTCCACATAGGCTTAGTTTCTAGCATGTGGAAGTCATCCTTGTAACCTCTTAGTAAACTTTAGGAAGTTCACTTTATGAGTCATTAATTAAAGTGAATGTCCTTTTTAATTAATTAAGCTAAATGCCTAAGTTACTTGGCATTAGTAACTTAAGTGAGTTGATTAAGTCCTAGTCATTAGATCTAAAGGGAATGTGAGATTAGATCTCAACCGTTGATCACTTTAGGAGATCTAGGGTTTTGGACTTAGGGTTTACTCATTGTAATAAAAGGCAGCCTAGGTGAGAGGATGACACACACTGAGTAGAGAGTGAGGAGATCTCATTGAGTAGGTGAAGAGAGTGCATCCAAGTGTGAGTGGGCAGGGCCGAAGAAAGGTGTGAAGGGTAGCGAGGGAGATAGCAACCAGGGGGGCTAGGCTATAGTTGCATTGTAATCCTCTGAAGGGCCATTATCCCAGGACGAGGGCCCTAATTTTATAGCAATAAAATCATCATAGATTTGGTTTTCCCGCAAGGGTTTTTCCAAGGGTTGTTTACCCAAAAATATTTGTGCAATGTGTTATGGTTTCTGTTCAATGCTTCTGCTAATGTTTCGTTGATAACCTAGCTATGCTGATAATTAATAAAGCAATTTTATTTGGATTGTTAGTCGTGTGCTGGGTTTGTGCAGGAAATTGAACATGGTATTAGAGCCGAGACTCTGAAAGGCAAAACCAAATTGCACAGGACAGGATTTTGCAACAACAAGAATTTTTTTATTTTTTTATTTCTAGGTTTGCAATCTACAGGAAATTTTGTTTGCAGGTGCAAAAGCTGTAGGGTTAATTAATTAAAAAAAATGAGGAGAGAATAGCCGTACAACACCGTACGACCATCTGCAGAGACCAGGAGTCAGTTGAGTAATTAGACTGAGAGATCATGGCTGGGCGGATTAGCTGGAAGGGAGGATCCGAGCAGGAGTGTGAGCCGCTAATAGCAGCTGAGGATCTGCAGGCTAGTTAGAGACAATGTGTAACTGAGTAGAGTGGATGCATGGATCTGTAGAGTCAATGGCTGAGATAAGAGATTGTGTGCCTAGGAACCATCGACAACTGGAACGACGGGAGGACTGGCTGAGCATAGAGAAACCATCGACTAGTGGAATCTGGGCGTAGGGATCGGATGAAGTAGAGGCAACAGTGTGGAGGCAAAGGTTGAGTAATAGGCACACGCAAAGGAGATAGGCTGTCGACAGTGGAAAGGATCGGCCAAGGAGCAACCAACCCAACCCACAACAAYCGTGAGGAAATCTACGGGTTAGCAGTGTAACAAACATAAATATATATAAATATGTAAATATAAACAAATATAATAACTAATAATTAATAATTAATTATGAAGAGACATTACATATGAAAGGTCATGTCTCTTATGAAAGKGCACCCCTGCGTGGGTATATATACAAGCCTTCATCCTCATTGTAATAGCATCTTATTCATATTCTTATACATTTATTATTCAATATATAATTTATTATCCTATATAGATTTCTACATTGTGTTCCAAGTATTTTGGGATATTTAACTAGTGAACCAGGTTGGTTCACCACATTGGTTTCAGAGCCTCATTTTTTTGATCTGGCCATTTGCCAACCTCCATTTCTCAGAATTTTTCTGATTTGGTCTTTGACCATCAATCGAGCCTTGGCCGTATAAAACAATAAAATTCCATTGAAAAAAATTAAAATTCCGTTGCTATATGAGAAGAGTATTCTGACATTGCAGTGCCATCATACCATTCAACACATTAAATTACAATAGGCACTGATAAATATTTCCATACGATTGGCACAATTTTTTTTTTGGTCCGTATAAACATTAAATTGGGCCGTACGATTGAAGCTATTTTATTGCAGCCGTATCATTCTTGCAGAAACAAACAATAATTCCAGCCATACAGAAGCTGTTCGATCCGCTTCATCTGTTTTGTACAGTGCATATATATCAAAATTAGATGCCGTACGATTAATTAATTGCGAGATCCTTGCACACCGTTACAAGATGCAACTATTTTTCTATCCGTCGTACATTATTTCGTTGTACAGTATTATAGTCACTGCCACCGTACATTACTCGCTGTACGCATTCGTAATACTGTTGTCCATACCCATCCATACTGTAACTGTACAATTGCAGTAGTCGTACACTAGTTTTCACCTGTCATATCGTCCATATAGCCGCAGTTACTTTTTCCATGCATCCGTCCGTACGATTGTGTGGAAGAAGGGTCGCTACATAAAAAAGGGTTCGTGTCATTTGAAAAAAAAACAGTTTGTGACATTTGAGCTCATCATTTTYAAGTTGAACAGGAAAATGGCTCATCATCATCAAGTTTCACAGGAAAAGGGTTGAACTGCAGAAATCAGTGTGTGAGGCGGTCTGKCCCATAGGCTATTGTTAGCCTCGTGGATGTTAAAATCATTTTCTTTCTTTMTTTCTTTGAAAGAAACAGGTTGTTTAAATTTGATTAGCCACCAAATATATATATTATATTCCAAAACTCAATTATATTAAAAAAAAGAGATTGTATTTAAGTAAGGTATAAAGATACTTTATAAGATATAAAAAGAAAAWAAGCGTGGCTAAGTGAAATGTTAAGGCATATCAAATAAAGTGAAAAGGCTATTAAAAGGGGTATTTTATCTCTTATAATTGAAAGGAAAAGTTATAAAAAAGTGTTATTTTAAAGAAAGAAGAAACTTATATGTAGAAGGTGAAGAAAAGTAATATATATATCTGGAGAAGGAAAGAAGGATATAAATCAAGGTGGTATTATATTCCTAAGTCATTATTTCCCTAGGCAAAAAGGGGTTACTCAGGGAAACTTTATTCTCAAAGAAGCCATTTAAGAGTTTTTAATATAAAGATAAGAGGAGTTATAAGGGTATTATTTACGTCTTCGGAAAAAAAGGAGTATATAAGCTTCATAACAAGAATATTATCATCGTAAATTGTAGACGAAAAACAAAACAGAGTCCAATAATGAGGAAAAAATAAGATTCCCTAAAACTTCTACAAAAGCAATTTCTTTGTTATCTAGAATCAAAGGAACACTTGCAGGAAAGGATATTATCATCTCTATTGCTCCTACTCAGGATAAAAATTACATTAGTACTAAATGTGCTAACCAATTAGTGATTCCTGAGTCAAATATCATTGAAATGGTAGATTCAATTGATGAAAAACAACATCACATAAACAATTTACAACTGAGCATTGGAGACTATACTTTTGTATCGCAATTTACTATTAAATCTTTATTTCGTGATGATAGTGACATAATTCTAGGTTCATCCTGGATGAAAGCACTAGGATCCTTCATCCTAAACACAAAGAAAAAGTTTTTGACATTTTCATATAAAATAAAAGATAACATTACAAGACTCTACATTGGAGTTAGATCCAGAAATGTCAGAAGAATTTAAAGATATCTCTAAGGTAATACTTCAAGAAAATAAAAAATCAATGCAAAATATGCAAAAAGAAATTGATAAAATTATCACAGACAAAAACGAAGAAATTTCTCGCCTCAAGAATCATAGTCAGAACTTAATCGCCCAAATTAAGAAGTTAAAAGGTGAGACGAAGTCGCAACCAGAATCGTTAAAGCAACTTACCAGCAAGAATTCGTTGATTGATAAGGAAACAATGACTGATCCCATCGAAATAAAGAAATCATCACTTGTAAAGATCCAAGTTGCAGAGAAAAGAACAAATACAAGTCCAGTTGAAGTTGGGACAACGTTAGATGTTGGAGTACAAATGATAGAAGCTCCAAGTCTACTCACTAATAGAAGTTCATCAATTAACAAAGCAACATCAGTGAGTAAGGAAAATCAAGAAAACGCAATGAGTACGATAAGGGAAAATCAGGCTACAGAAACTCCTTATCGACATCCAAATCATAAGAGCAGATATCCTAACCAGACAAAGTATCAATATCATTTTGGATGGAAACAACCAATTTATTGTCTAAAAAATATTGATACCAACACAATTAAATCTCATGATAACCATTCATCGTGGAAGTGCAACATTCCGCAAAAGATTGAATTAGGATGGTTTGACCCTTTTACAATTCGACAGTTTTTCTCAACTCTTCGTCACTCATATCGTCTGGTATCGTCAATCTTAACAACACCAAAAACAGAGTCATGCGAAGACATTGCGAGCCAGAACGAAGAAGTAAGCCTCTCCATAAACATGCTTTGAGGACAAAACATTTCTAAGGGGAAGGCAATGTAACAAACATAAATATATATAAATATGTAAATATAAATAAATATAATAACTAATAATTAATAATTAATTATGAAGAGACATGACATATGAAAGGTCATGTCTCCTATGAAAGGGCACCCTTGTGTGGGTATATATACAAGACCTCATCCTCATTGTAGTGACATCTTATTTATATTCTTATACATTTATTATTCAATATATAATTTATTACCTATATGGATTTCTACATTATGTTCCAAGTATTTTGGGATATTTAACTAGTGAACTAGGTTGGTTCACCACACAGAGGAGTTACAACAGATAGAGGTAAAGAGTGCCCACTGAGGTGATAGGGCCAACCGCAGGTGCAACAACGTGGGAGCAAGTGCTTTGGGTGGCGCTGCAAGGGTCCCAATTGATAGGTGGAGGCTGCGTGGAGCAAGGGATGTGGAGCTGAATCGAGCCAGCAAAAGAACCAACCAACATAAATAAGTGCGGGTTGAGAATCAACCACTAGGTGTAGGGTGGTCGATCTACAACGGAGGTAGCCACCAGGTTGAGGAACAACTCACCAACAACTACGAGCAACCAACCAGCCGCCGGTTAGAACATCAGCCGCCCAAGAGAAGTCTCGGGCAATGGGCAGGCAACAGGAGGCTGCGGGCAGCCCCGGGCAACAAGTCTAGGAAGTCAAAATTTTGAGTTTTTCAACAGGTTGCTGAGATGGTAGCGTCAGGATTGTGGTTTGAAGATAGGTTGGACAGGGTGTCCAACTACAGTCTGTGGAAGGAGCGAATTATGTTGGTGTTGATGGAGAACAAGATATGGGAATTTGCTAATACATAGATCACTCCTCCAACAAATGCGGTAGAATTGGTCATCCATAATCAAAAGGATGTGAGATCCAGGCGCATCATTCTAGATGGAGTGAAGGATCACTTGATCCCTCATTTATCAGGAAAGAACTCAACCAGGGACATGTGGGAGGCTTTGAAAAGCTTGTTTTAGAGCAAGAATGAGAATCACAAGATGGTGCTGAGAGAGAAGCTCAGGGACACGATGATGATAGGATTAGATACAATGACAAGCGATCTCACCCGGATCCGATAGGTTTGAGATGAGCTGTTTGTAGTTGGGGAGACAGTGGCAGATTTAGAGTTGGTGAGGACGACACTGAAAGGATTTAGGAAGGAGTGGACACTGTTCATCAAAGGAATCGTGGCACGAGAGACTCTCCCTAATTGGTAAAGGTTGTGGGATGACTTCGATCAGGAGGAACTTCGAGATGAAGAGCTGAATGGAGGCAGGCACAAGGTTGATGATGAGAATGTAGCTCTTGCTAGCCAGGTAAAGAAGGGAAAGAAGATTGCTAGTGGAGACGACAAGAAGAATAAGGACATAAACAAAGTCAAGTGCTTTGCATGTCACAAGTTTGGGCATTATGCAGGTCAATGTCTGAACAAGAAGAAGGGTGGAAACGAGATGCAACCAAAGGTAGCTGCATCAACAAAGGCTCAAATGGACGAGTTTGTCAAGAAGTTTGAGCAGTCAGAGCTCTTTTCTTGTTTCCTAGACTACCTTGGGCACCATATCAACTGGTGCATGGTTGATAGATAGTGGAGCCACTTGTCATATGACAGGAGCATGAGAAGTGTTCAAGAGCTTCACAAAGTTTGACTTGGAATTGTATGTGGAACTTGGTACGGGGACCAAAAATGCGGTGCAGGGATCTGGAACAATGCCATTCCGGATGGAGTAAGGAGGTATATTGAGAGTGACAAATGTGCTATGGGTGTAGTTACTCATTAATGAGTAAATAAAAGGAACTATTGAGAGAGATGGGGTGCACTTTTCAAGGGAGATTGGAGGGAATGTGAAGTGGCACACTTTCCAAGAGAGATTGAGCTAAGAGGAAAAGAGTAGCAACAAAGGAGGATTGACATGCATCCCAAGGAGAATAAGAGGCACACATCCCAAGAAGGGATCAATATTTAATTATGGTTCGTACAACATTAAAGGAGATTGTACAGTACAAATTTAGCAGGTCCGTACAACTATTTTTATGCACAGAAATCGAGGCAAGGGTTGCTTAGATTTTGAGGTAGTTTTGGGTGCATTTATTGCTGTAGCTTGTTCGTACAAAACAAGACCGTACAATAGAGATTTGGGCATAGAAATCGAGGCAATGTTTGCTGCTGTGTTGGTTTTTCAAGGCAGTTTGGCATTGAAATCGAAGTGGATTGTTGGCTCATTTTCCTAGATAAGTGCAGTTTTATTTGCTGAAAAAGAATGCTGTTGTAAACTCATAAATTTTTCTGCAAGCTCAATAAGAAGAATCTCTCCTTGGTTGGTTTTCCCTTCGGGGTTTTTCCAGGGGCATTGCCCAAAAATCCTTGTGTTAAATGTGTGGTTGAATGCTGTCTATTGTTCATTTATTTTCTGCTACTAAGTTTCAGATTGCTTAGCCATTTGTATTTCTGCTTATAGTTCCAGTTGAATGCATGAGTTAACTAGCATTATTGGTGAATGGCTATTGGAGGTTGAAATATTTTGTTGACTAAGTGTTTGTCTAGTAAATTTAACACATATCCATAAACATGTGGTCAAAAGGTGGGATAATCTGAATGTTCCACTCCATGCCCTAGCATATGTCCTTACCCCAAAATATTATTCTCCATCTTGATTGGACCAATCAACACCTGAGGGTGGGGTTAGGATAAAACCACACACATCCAGAGGTGCAAAATGGATATATGATTGCATTAGACAAGTTGGTACTTGAGGAAGAGGAGTGTGCTCAAGTACGAAGAAAATTGAGCAAGTACATCAGTGAGCATGGAGTCTTTGGTAACTTGCATGCAACCAAAGATCGAGATAGGTTGAGTTCTATCAAATGGTGGAATATGTATGGCTCCTCTACTACATATTTGCATACATTGGCGGTGAAGGTGCTTTCTCAGGTGGTTAACACCTCTTCTGTAGAGAGGTGTTGGAACACCTATATCTTCATCCACAATGTAAAGTGAAATAATTTGAATACAGATTGGGTAGAAAGCTTGGTTTATGTGCATTACAACTTGAGGTTGTTGTCCCATTATTGTGATGCAATGGAGAATGATAATTCTAAAAGAGATGCGACTTGGGACAACAATCTAGAGGAGACTAATTTGGAGGATGGAGCCATGGTTTTAGAGAGCTTGGAAGCTGAACTTTTGGGTGATCATGATGGTGTTCATATTCTTGAAGCAGACATGCCACCTCCATCCACTCGCAGGGTTCTAGATGCATCAATTTTGGTTCTAGAAGCACAATCTGTTGATGGCAAATTTTTACGATTGATGTTATATGTGTACTAAATGGTTGATGCTTTAATGATTATCACTAATCCAATAATTAAATGATTTTAAATCTCTGTTTTCATGTTTTTATATATATATATATATGCATCAAAATATATTAAAATATGTATTATATAAAAAAACGCTCTCGCATCCATAATTTTTTGAAAATTGTGCTTCTTGCTTTTGCTCTCGCTTCCCACTCCCAACAACCTTGGTTCCAACTCTTCAAGTTTTTATCCATCTTTGCCTTATCACAGTGATGGGACAACAATCACAAGTTGTAATGAACATAAACCAAGCTCTCTGACTGATTTACATTCAACCTGTTTCTTTTGACGTTATGGATGAAACTGTAGGTGCTCCAACACATCTTTGCAGAAGAAGTGTTCACCACCCATGAAAGCACCGACGTTGCCAAACATTGTAGATGTGTGGTAGCACCGCCATGCATGCTCCACCACTCAAGAGAAGTTAGATCCCCTCGATCTCTAATTGCATGGTTGGTCCCAAAGGCACCATTGCTAAGGATGTAGTGGCTCAATTGTTTTCGTATGGTGTCACACTCCTCATCCAAGATAATTTTTTTTAATGCTTTCATATAACCAACGTGAACCTCTGGATCTTGGTGTGGTCTTTTCTTGGACCCACCACCAAGTGCTGGTGATGAAATCCATGATACATGATAGGATTTAGGTGTAAGCACATATGCTAAGGCATGTAGTGGAATATTTAGCATTTCCCACCATTTTTCCACCTCTACACAAATATGATTATACAAGTTGACATTTCTAGGATAAATAATGTCTTTAATCTGCCCAAGCATGCTATACTTTTGTTCATATACCTCCTCAATGGTTGGTCGATCTAAATCTGTAAACTTGATCATGCGATAAGTTGGCTTGGTGAATTGCAAAACATATCGAGCTTGTGACCAAAAATGACTGTCAAGAGCTGTTTCCTTCACTACATTAGCACCATCTCTATCAGTGCTCAATTCATCCCATGCATCATTCATCACCATAGCACCCAAAGCTTGTCTCACCTTCAATAGGTGCCTAAAGGTGAGGTAATATGTAGCAAATCTAGTTTTTGCAATCTTAAGTAGTTGCAATCTAGAGTGAGTATCATAAAAGTAATTGACCCTTGTATGACATGTCACAAATTTGATGAGTTGCTTCCCTCTCTTGTACATGTCATTAATCCATCCACGTTCTCTATGTTTGACAATATCATGCATCAAAAGGTTCAAGGTGTGCACCAAACATCTAGACCAAAAGATGTGTGGATGAACTTGCTCAATCATTTTACATGCTTCGTTACAGTTTGCTATATCATCAATGATTACTTGAATTACATTAGAAGGACCAACATCATTAATGGTTTTCAATAGGAGCATTGAAATGTTTTGAGTAGCTGCAATGATTGAGGAGGAGTCATGTGCTGCAAGGAACACTGCATCGGTAACATAAACAACAAGAATATTGATCAAATGTTGGTTTCTA
>JASDQU010103603.1:41557-63177 GCA_032191745.1 Picea mariana
CGCTCATGGTAACATACAACTGCTCGAGCTACCCTATGGAGCAGTCAACTAAGAGACTCAGACAGGCCCACAGTATGGCATTGATAGCGCCACGGGATCTCCCCAATAGAGATGTCCAGGACATCTGCAGTCAGACCCTCTAAGTTCTATTCAATTGCCTTGTGGTCCTCAACATCCTATCTTGCCACTGGAGGCACTTCCCCTCGTCTCTAAATGGGAGATGTTCCTAGAGGTCGATACGGCCCCACATCTGTGTCGTCAAAAGAAATTTTTGATTAGTCCTTGGATCGAAAACATAAAAACATTTTATATAATAAAATTTACAAAAAACATTAAAAAAAACAAAATTTGTACTTCTTACCTAAGTCACCCCACTGAGCATCCTCAGGAAGAACCAAATCTGGATCTCCTCGGAAATCCAAGCGAACATATGCATAGTCATCGATCATCATCATCTGGGGCCTCAACCAGTCAAAAAACGAATCGTTATATTCGATTATAGGGCCTGCTATGTGTTGAGCCATGAGGTTACACCACCTCATCATCCTCGGATCCCGTGGGGCTGGTAAACCCCAATCTACCTATAGACGCAGTAGTGAGACCCTCTCAAGGAAGAAAGAGACCAAAATTGACCCATACCTGAACTATTTCATGTTACCCCTTCTACACTTTGTCAGTTGTCTCTTCATGCTGCGAAGAACCGCATCTGACTAGTTGAAAACCCAAGGCTCTGTGCACTCTATTGCATACTATAAATAACTCTAGAGATCCATGTGCGGAGCTACACTCTCGACCATGCGTGTAATGGTAAAAAATATAGTCCATAAGGTTAGATCTTGGACACCCCAGATGCTGACTTTACCCTTGCTTCTCTCCGCCTTGGGAATGCAATATTGGCAAACATACTCGCTCATAGGAAGTCCACCGCCTCTACCTCCAGTCAGAGTCGCATGGTATCCACGTCATGACAACCCTGTCAGAAAATAGATATCCTCAATATCTAGTGTAAGCGTGTGGACCCCTACATGAAATACTTGTTGATCCACATCCCACATGTGGACCAAGTACTCTAACAACCTGAGTTGGGTTGTCATGCCCTGGATCCTGAAAAATTTTAAGATCCCACATTCCCAAAGGGCAGCAACTATATCCGGATCATTTCTGGAAATGGCATCATCCTCCTCGGGTTCTCTTTCCCTCCATTCCAACATCGTGATTATAAATACCTGCAATGGATCCATGAGAAGGAAGTTAACAAGTCAATTTAACCTCTTGAATAAATTTTTATTGAGCAAAAACATACATGAAAATCTGATTTTCAGCCCTTGCAGGTGAAGCTTTCACACAGCGCGAGATTCTCGCAGGTGCACTGAAGCCCACCTACTAAAACCTTAGGTTCTCGCAGGTCCTGAATGGCCCACTTGCGAGAATTCCTGAGCGCACCTACCATCCCCAAAATGGACTCAAACACTAAAATTTACCAACAAAAATCAAATTTAATCCATGAAAAAGTTGAAGAATCAAGAGACTACCTCGTTGGTCAAAACCATTTGTTGAATGACCACTTGTACCTCCCGCAATCAACTGAAGGAATTTGAGAAAAAAGAGGTGTGTTGGACAAGTTTTTCACAAAGTACAATGAAATGGTAAAAAGGGATTTTCATCCATATTTATTCACTTTTTTACTATTTTTCATTGATTTTTTATATTATTTTTATTATTTTGCCTAAAAACCTATTACCCTAATGGCTTTGTGAGTATAATTTTTTCGCAGATAGATGACCTAGAAGCCTGAACGACGGTGTACGATCATTTTATCTTTTTATCCGTCACATGTACGAATACCTTTTTAGGGTTTTCTAGGGAAAACCTTGATCTCAATCTTCATTCGTTCTCGCGCTCAAAAATACATGAGAACACAACCGAGTATACTTTTGTCATTTTTTCATGCTCGTCATGGTAACATGAAAACAACGAAAATAAGGGAGTATCCTTTAAGCTCTTTTCACGCTCCATAAAAATGAAAAAGATTGCCAAGCGATCTTGTTCTTTTCACACTCATAAAAGTATTTGAAGAAAATGTTCGATGAGCGATAGTTTATCACTTTTTCGGTATCGTCGAACTAATTTACAAAAAAGGAACTGGGAGAGTTCTCTTTAAGTGTTTTTCAGACTCTCAAAACATGAAAAACCCTCGTGTTTTCTATCTTTGGACTCGTTAAACAAACATCGAAAGGCCCTTATGGGACCGAACCACTCCTTCCTAGGGTTCGCTAAATATACTCCGAGGGACTCGTCTGAAGGATGAGCTTACATCAACAAGCATATGTTATCCTCCTCAAGATTGCATAAAAATAAAGAGGTACTAGCCAGAAATGGTGGGGGAAATTTTGGGAAAGGGATGTGCTTTGGTATTTGTATTAGTAGCAGTAAGCGTCTCTCTTGAACATGACACCCTCTGTTCATCATTTGAATCCGGGTTGCGAAATCGATTTGTCTCTCGTCTGACTTGCTGCAACGTCATATCTTGGGTTGTCTTTGAGTCAATGCTACCAAGAACATTGTCGTGTCACTCATATGTTCAAGAGAAGTCCAAACAATCCCTCCATTGAGTCGGCCATCTACAGTTGTCAATTCTTACCATGTCGGCCTTCCCTATGTCCGTTTCAAATCATATTCATACTTTGACTTACCCTAAAATCTGTTACTTGTTTCATGTCATTGATGGGGGATACATCAAGGCCCTCCTGTGATGAGTCTTTTTCCATCGACTCCAACTCATTATCCAGGAATAATAATTAGAAATCATTTAGTACCTTAGAACCTGCATGCCTTAATGGCAGGTCTCTTCTCTTTCGACGATGGATTCACATCATTGGTCCCTAATCGAGAGATTCCACCAAGTGTTCGACTTCAAATCATTTATTCACATTCATTCAAATTGTTCTTAGGTACCTTGGGAGTCATTGACATCAATGGTGATTTCCCTTGCACTTGTTAATGGTTTTCATCAATGACCGGTAATCAAGTGGTTTCTACCATGTTCAACTTCGACACATGTAATCACATGGCTAGATTCATACTTTCAGATGATGGGATTGAAGACCCTGGGTCTCATATTTTTTGGTCTAGGTTGTGATGGAGTATTTATGATTTGTATTGACACATAGATCCACTTTGTATGTCGCATGGCTATGTCCTAATCTGAGTCTTCTAACACATAGATCCACAGTGTATTCCCGGTGGCTATGTAGAATTTTGATGACATGGATCCATGGTGTATGATTGGTGGCCATGGCCTACATTTGTGATTTCATTCATTTGTGGTCTGAGCATGGGAATGCCTACCTCAAAACTCGTATTATATTCTGCAGATGCTTGATTGTTTGCAGGTTTTCGATTAGGTGCAATCCTTGTTTCTGACACACAAACACATTTTACAAAGTATTTTGACTGTCACAAGTTCCATCCTCATACTTTGGGGGGCATTATGTTACACATTATTTTGGTCACTCTAGTGATGTCTCTACAGTAATGTGTTCAGGATCTCATAAGGACCTTTTGCTTGAGAAAAGTGACTATTGTCGTCTTCTACAAAACATATTTTTAAGATGAGTTCATAAGCTGCATATATTGTAGGGTGCGAAAACCTTGATTCTCGCAGGCTACACTATACTTGGATTGTGAGGTGTTCACATTTTGCTCTATAAGCAGGGTGCAAACCTACTTAAAAGCTCAAAAGGAAGAAGAGGTTACGAAGGTTCTAGAAGAGGATCTTCTAGAAAAGGAGTTGGCATTCGCATGGTTGGCATCCTGTTGACTTCTCAGATTTAGTGGGATCATCCTCATCCCTTTAACCATCTCTCCTTCTCCTATATAATGAAAGGTTTCTTAAGGAAGAGGTTAAGAAATATTGAATAGAGAATTGATGAAAGAATAGATTCGGAATTGTGTGAGGAATTCTGTTTGAATTGATGCTTGAGCCCCCCATTTGTCCATCAAGCCATAGTGGATATTCTTCATGCAAGTGTGGAGCAAGTGTGTGTGTTGGAACGAAGGACCACCCAAAGGAAGATTGCGAAATCAAGGCAATCTAGTTGTGTCTTCTACTTTCATTTAATATAAATACAGTGGCATGTCCCTTTCCCATAAAATCACTCTTATTTTATTACATGACTCCTTGATCACATGTTTAGGTCTTCATTGAATGTATTATTTTTTSTTTCACCTTGTTCAATTTGTGTYGTTGTAGATCTCATATCACAAKKCTACCGAAGCRAAGTAGGGACAACAAAGACATAAGGAAGYGATATCTAAAGGTCTGTCACTTATTCCTTCTTCGATGAMAAATTCAATGATTGTAACTTAGGGAARGYGTCATGTCCTGTCTTGTTTTRTTCTAGATMTAGGTGGATCTAGGGAGMTYTGTTAATGTCTGYATATACCGATTTATCCTATAATAGCAGCCCTGGACAACAACCAAGTTGAGTTTCAATCACACATGATTGAAGTTGAAGGTATGATCAATAATCATGCCTTTACTATTTTGATAGATTCAAGAGCTAGTCATAGTTACATAGAACCTAAAGTTGTGGATAGATTTTTTTTTCCAAGAAGAAAGCATGAGAAATCTTGGTTGGTACAACTGGCTATAGGAGCCAAGAGAAAAATTGTTGAGCTAGTTAAATCATGTCTAGTGAACATGAATGGGCTAAGTACCATGGAAGATTTGAACATATTTCCATTGGGTTCATATGACTATATAAATGGTATGGATTGGTTCGACCAACACCATGTTGTCTTAGACTTCCATAACAAGGAATTTACTTTCCTGGATGAGGAAGGGAACCCAAGAGTAGTCCAAGGAATTCCCAGGGAAGTTACTGTCTGAGAAATATCAACAATGCAGCTGAAGAAGTGTTATAGGAAGGGTTTCCAAATATTTGCATCCCATTTGGAAGAAGCATTTAAGGATAAGGTTCCAAATATGGAAGATCAGTCATTCTTGAAATACTTTGAGGATGTGTTCAAGGAGATACCAAGACTACCCCCAAAGAGAGATATTGATTTCTCTATAAATTTGATGCATGGAGCAGCTCAAGTATCAAAGACTCCTTACAAAATGACTACACCAGAGCTGAAGGAGCTACAAATGAAGCTTGAATAGCTTCTAAAGAAGGGGTATATATGCCCAAGTGTGTCACCTTGGGGTGCCCCAGTCCTTTTTGTGAAGATGAATCATGGGACATTGAGATTGTGCATCGATTTTAGACAATTGAATAAAGTAACTATAAAGAACAAGTACCATTTGCAAAGGATCAATGATCTCTTTGATCAGTTAAAGGATGCAAAGATATTCTCAAAGATTGATCTTAGGTAAGGATCACAGATGAATACATCAGCAAG
The DNA here is from genome assembly GCA_032191745.1 of Picea mariana. Classification (NCBI taxonomy): domain Eukaryota; kingdom Viridiplantae; phylum Streptophyta; class Pinopsida; order Pinales; family Pinaceae; genus Picea; species Picea mariana. The sequence continues at coordinate 46,964 of JASDQU010103603.1, forward strand.
ACCACCTTCGGGACAAGGTATGGTCACTACGAATTCAAAGTGGTTCCATTTGGGTTATCAAATGCACCAACTATTTTTATGTGCTTGATGAATGGTGTTTTCCAGGAATACTTAGACAAGTTTGTCATTGTATTTTTGGATGACATCCTTGTGTATTCCAAGTCAGAGGAAGAACATGAGAATCATTTGAGGATGGTGTTGGAAGTGCTAAGAGAGCATCAATTGTATGCCAAATTGAGCAAGATCTCATTTTATCAAAATAAAATTCACTATTTGGGGCATATCATATCCGAAGAAGGGATAGCAGTGGACCCTGAAATGATTGAGGCCATTAAAGGGTGGACAACACCTAAGACTGTGAAAGAAGTCAGATCCTTCATAGGTATAGATGGATGCTACAGAAGATTCATTGCAAGGTTTTCAAGAATTTCTCACCCAATCACTTCCTTGTAAAGGAAAGGGGTGAAGTTTCAATGGACAACAGAGTGTGAAGAGAGCTTCCAAAAATTGAAGCAGTTGTTAACCAGTGCTCCAATTCTGAGGATTGTTGATCCGATTGAGGATTTCATGGTTTGCACATATGCATGCAAGGAAGGACTTGGTGAAGTCTTTAGTTAGAATGTGTTTGTGATATGTTTCGAGTCCATAAAACTGAGAGAGAATGAAATGCTCTATGCCACTCATGATTTGGAGTTGGCATCCTGATCCTGGAGGCTCCCTAGGCTTAGAAAATGCTCAAAAATAAAATTTCTCATAATTGGATGAAACCAATTACATCATGATTGGCTCATCGCACTAATTCCGACCATATATTCATTTCCTCAAAATAGACTCTGGATGTGAAAAATATTGCACGACAATTAGATTCTTCTATGGCAAAAGTCAATGGTCAACTAGCAAATGAATAAGTTTCACACGGCCCAGACATGCGCAACCACGTGGCACTTCACTACTGGTTGGGACGTAAAAACTATTTGTGGGTCCATGGGATTCGAACCTCTGACCCATGGCTAGCTCCAAGTCTTTGGAAAAGTTCAATTACCAACCTGCCAAAAGTCAAATTTATGAAAAAAACCCACTTTCCTATAGTTTTGGGGTCAAATATCCAAAGGAGGGCGTAATGGGGCTAGGCATAAGCCCCAGCACATGGTTTCATTATAGGAGCGCGTCTGAGGGCTAATTTTGGGTGCACCGAAGGGCAGATTAGCCCAGATCCCATGGAAGGCGCCCCAAAACCAGGAGCTAATAGTTAAGGGGGCTGGCGCATAGCACTTGGAGCGTTGGCGCTTGTCCATGTGGCCCCATGTTACCTGGTAAATGGGGTGAGCACCGTGTCTTGGGGGATACTCTGCATTTTTGGTTTAAAAGTGGTTTTTAAACATTACAGAGATGATTTTTGCCTGATATTATGCCCAAAAAAAGGATTTTTTGAGGATTTTAGGCCATTTGAAGGGGAATTTGATCCCAGAAAGAGGCCAGATCTTGAGGGAAGTTGGGATTCCTCATCTGAGCCTTGAAAAATATAAGAAATAGGATTTTTGAAACTTGTAGGAGACTTTTTGATGCAGGTTTTTGAAGGAGCAATTTGTAAATTTTGGCCTTTTCTCATGTTTTGAGAGGATTTTGATGGTGCATCCATGAATCTGAGCAAGGATGTCTTGTACATAAGTCATGAATCATGTAATGTAACATCAAAGAGCTTTGTAAGATAACTTTGAGAATTTTAAAGAGCAGTAAAGAGGTCCTCCACTTGGAAGCAGGCCCAAAGACGTAGCCAACGATTGGTGAACTCCGTTATCAACCTCTTTTCTCTATTTCTCTTGCTATTTTGTTGTTCTATTCTCTTCATTTGCAGCATGTATATTAATCGTTGATCTCTTTATACATTAATAAACATCAAGTAAAAGTCACATTTGATATTCTACAAACAAGATAACAAGTTTACGTATTTTGCATTCTTAACGATTCGATGCAAAATGTACATTAAACCAACTTGCGATTTATCAGTAATACCTTCATTTTTGGATCAAATTTATGGTATAAAAGAATTTGGTTGTGAAGGTTTGATAGGAATTGCAAGCATTGGATGCTCACGAGAGAAAAACTCAAGCGAGGAGAAGACCAACTTGAGGCTCTTGACACAGAGATTCAAAGGCGACCACATAAGAAAGAGATGTCTTCGCCATGGAAATTGGGTCCCTTCAAATCTGAAGATGATTTCTTCGAGGCCTTTAAATTGATGCAATCCATAGTAGAGGAGCTTTACCATGAAAGAGGTCAGCGAAGGAATCCAAAAGTTGAAGAAGGTGAATCTTCGGTAAGAGCAGAAGGAAGAGTTGGAGATGGTGGACCTTCAGAACCTTCTTCTCCTTCATCCTCATCATATAATAATGAAGCAAGTGTACATTCCTCCAAGGATAAGAAAAAAACTCATCATTCTTCTGATATGCCATTATTAAAGTTAGATGTAAAGTTTCAATTACCCACTTATGATGGTGAATCAGATGCAGAAAAGCTAGATAACTGGGTGAGACAATTAGAAGTCTATTGCAGGATACAAAGGATTGTTGATGACGAAACAAAGATCCAAATAGCAAGTCTCAAATTGGGAGGCACAACTCTCATATGGTGGGAAAGTAGAACTAGAGATGATCTTAATAAAAGTTGTAAAACAATCTCTTCTTGGAATGATTTTTTTATTGCATTAAAACAACAGTTTTACCCTTTAGCTTACATGCAACAAGAAATGATGAATTGACAATGTTTAAGGCAATCAAAAGGTCAAAGTGTACAAGAATATACTCAGATATTCGTAAGAAAGCTTTGAATTTGGGTATTCTATTATATACACAAGAGACACTCCTAAAATATATTGGTGGTTTTCATTCTTATCTTAAGCACACTATTCTTATGCTAAATCCTTCTAACTTTGATGAAGTATGTGTACAAGCCATTCACATTGAATCTAGCAAAGGGAATATTGGTGATAGTGTTTATACAAATACTTGGCAAAGAAAGGATGTAGGGAAAAGGAAAGAGAAGAAGACAACCACAGCAAGAAAGGAGAAGCCTACTTGCAAGAATTGCAAGAAAGTAAGCCATGATGAAGATCGTTGTTGGGTCTTACATCCTAACTTGAAGCCAAAGAATTTTGCCAACCATGGAAGAAAGAATACCACAGCTGTGATAGTTCAAGTGGATCTTGGATCAGATTCTGGTGATGAGACACATGTTGTAGCTATGGGAATCCGAGGTAAAAATTTTGTTGCAAGTACTAGCTCTTCTAGATCAGTTGATGTAAATGATGAGTGTAAAAGGAATGAACTTTTCCACATAAGAGTCATAACACATAATGTCAAAGTTTATACTCTTGTATACAGTGGATCAGAAGCCAATCTAATTAGTGAAGATGTTGTGAATAACTTGGGACTTGAAACTAAGTCACATCCTAAACCATATCCATTGGGATGGATATGTGGTGATAACAATTTACAAGTAACCAAGCAATGTAAAATAAATTTTGCAATCACTTCTAATTATGTTGATGAAGTAGAGCTTGATATAGTTCCACTAGACATATGTGGAATTGTATTGGGAAGCCCATACCTTTATGATTGGAAAGCCATATTCTACAGGTAGGAAAATAAGTATTGCTTCAAGAAAGATGGGAAGGAGTACATTGTTCATGCTCATCGCATGAAAACTGACAGGTCCTTTGCAGCTACAGGGTAGTTAAAAAGAATGGTAAATGCAAGAAAAAGTTTAACACTTATGTCTGTAATAAAACATGAAGTTAGTGATGCTAAACATGAGATGATTCCATATGTTTCAAACAGTCATGAAGTGTCACCAGGGGTACAACATGAGGTTCAACTGCATAATTTAATTATTGTTCCTATTCAAAAGAGGAATCATGTTGTTTCATTAGCACATTTAGTATTGTTATTTGGTTTGCTTCTATTCAGTAGTGTATGGCTGTTAACAATGACAAACAATGTAGATGAATGTGCAGTTGATGGCATGATTACTTTGATAAACAATGCTATCTCAGTTTTCATGTTTGTTGTGATTAGTCAGGTGATCATTATCCCAGCAGAGAGGATGGATGATACAAGACAAAGTGGGGAGGTAGTACCCTCACTTCTTACCTGAGTAAAACCAGACTTGTGGTGGTCCAAAAGCTTCCAAAGTGGGAAGGAATTATCCAGGAGACTCCCCAGGCTCAGAAAATGCTCAAAAATCAACATTCTCAGAATTGGATGAAACCAATTCCATCGCCACCATCTCGTCGCGCTAATTCCGGCCATATATTCATTTCCTCAAAAAAGACTTCGAATGTGAAAAATATCGCACGACAATCAGATTATTCTATGGCAAAAGTCAATGGTCAACTAGCAAATGAATAAGTGTCACATGGCCCAGACATGGGAAGCCACGTGGCACTTCACTATTGGTTGGCATGTAAAAATTATTTGGGGGTCCATGGGATTTGAACCTCTGATCCATGGCTAGCTCCAAGTATTTGGAAAAGTTCAATTACCAACCTGCCAAAAGTCAAATTTATGAAAAAAACCCACTTTCCTATAGTTTTGGGGTCAAATATCCAAAGGAGGGCGCAAGGGGGCTAGGGATAATCCCCAGCATGTGGTTTCATTATAGGATCACATCCAAGGGCTAATATTGGGCGCACCCAAGGGCAGATTAGCCCAGATCCCATGGAAGGCGCCCCAAAACCAAGAGCTAACAGTTAAGGGGGCTGGCGCATAGCACTTGGAGTGATGGCACTTGGCCATGTGGCCCCATGTGACTTGGTAAAGGGGGTTTTCACCTTGTCTTGGGGGCTACTCTGCATTTTTGGTTTAAAGTGGTTTTTAAACATTACAAAGGTGATTTTTGCCTGATATTATGCCCAGAAAATGGAGTTTTTGAGGATTTTAGGCCATTTGAAGGGGGATTTGATCCGAGAAAGAGGCCAGATATTGAGGGAAGTTGGGATTCCTCATTTGAGCCTTGAAAAATATAAGAACCAGGATTTTTTAAGCTTGTAGGATACTTTTTGATGCAGGGTTTTGAAGGAGCAGTTTGTAAATTTTGGCCTTTTCTCATGTTTTGAGAGGTGTTTTTCTCATGTTTTGAGAGGATTTTGATGGTGCATGCATGAATCTGAGCAAGGAGTTCTTGTACAAAATATATGAAGCATTTAATGTAACATCAAAGAGAATTTTAAGAAAATTTTGAGCATTTTAAGGAGAAATAAAGAGGTCCTCCACTTGGAAGCGGGCCCGGAGACGTAGCCAACGATTGGTGAACTCCGTTATCAAACTCTTGTTTCTATTTCTCTTTCTGTTTTGTTGTTCTATTCTCTTCATTTTCAGCATGTATATTAATGGTTGATCTCTTTATACATTAATAAGAATCAAGTAAAAGTCACATTGATATTCCGCAAACAAGATAACAAGTTTACGTATTTCGCATTCTTAACAATCCGATGCAAAAAGTACATTAAACTAACTTGTGATTTATCAGTAATACCTTCATTTTTGGATCACATCCATAGTGCACTCTATGAAGAAGTGGAGGCACTACCTCATGGAAAAGAGGCTTGAGTTGAGGACAAACCATATCGGTCTGAAATACTTTTTTGATCAGCCAACTTTGAATGCTAAGCAGAGAAGATTGTTGGAATTCCTCTATGAGTGTGACTTTGATACTAAGCACATCAAAGGAAAGGAGAACAAAGTAGTTGATTCATTCAACAAGAGAGTGCATGAACTACATGCTACAACCATGAGCATGTATCAAACTAACCTTAAAGGCATAATTTATGAGGCTGCAAAATCTGATTTGCACTACATGGAATTGGTAACAAAATTGCAGTAAGGTAAAATGCAATAGAAAGTTGAATATTATCAATTGGGAATTAATGGAATTCTTTTGTACAGGAACATAATTTATGTACCCATTTCTCATGAATTGAGGAGTACGAGTTTAAAAGAGATGCATAATTTACCTTATAATGGACACCCAGGATATCAGAAAATAGTTTCAGCAATCAAGAGCCAATATTATTGGCCAAGCATGAAGAAGGAGATTGTTGAGTAAATTGTGAAATATTTGGAGTGTTAGAAGGTCAAGGATGAGCATAGACACCCATCTAGGTTTCTGCAACCATTTACCATTCCTGAGTGGAAGTGGGAAGTGGTGACAATGGATTTCATCACCCAATTACCCAGAACAAGCAAGCAACATGATGTTATCATGGTTGTGGTGGACAAGCTTACTAAAGCTGTCCATTTCATTCCTATGAAGGTTACTCACAAGGAAACCAATGTTGTCGATATATATATATGAGGGAAGTAGTTGTTGTAGTTGAATACCCCTACAGACAAGTGTATTCCCTCTTGGTCTCTAGACTCCTAAGACCAAGATAGAAAAGTGCTTAACATGGACATTGACTTCATTTTAGATCTAATCAAGCTAATGAATAAAAGAGAAGGAGAAAGATATGTACCTTATTAGTAGCGTTTGTCCTTACAAATTCCTGGCTAAGCTTCGATCTTGAGCTCCCTGATAGATCCTGTAAGACAAACAAAGATACAATGGACTTCCAACTCTAATGAGATTAGATCAATCATAGATCCATCTATTGCAAACAAACTCATGTGGAACAAGCACAAGTTTGAAAGAAACATGCCAACCATTGATTATATTAATGAGAATAAGTAAAAGTACTTACAATCCTTTGAATGAAGGTGTAGCCGCTTCTTCCAGTTCTCCTTTCCCAACCCCTTTGCTCAATCAATCTCCACTGATTTCTTTGATGACATCTTACTCATGAGATCATAGGTTTGATGTAATTCGCAATTGCCATTCTTCCTTTCACCATGAGAAGACCTCCTTATATCACCTTGGAGAGGTCCAACCACTTGAGAGATATTTGGGATAAGTTAAGGATTCCTCTCCTTTAGTTGAGGATCCCCCTAAGATCATGCCTTAACCATTTATTCGAATCCAACTACCTTCAAGAATTGAGGGATTCTTCCCTTATTTGCCTCAACAAACCCAGAATTTGCTCAGAAAAGGGGTAGAGCTCCCCCAAAAGGGTGCACAAGGCACTCAAACACTCCCCCAAAGAGGATTAGGGAGTGCCATCACTCCCTGATAGTGGGTAGGGGAGCACTCCTCTCCAAAATTCAGTTTTTGAGTGGTTTTTCCAATGGAAAAAGGCTTGTACCTCCTGTCAAGTAATTTCTCTTCTTCCAAACCAACCTTTGAGGTGTCTTAAGTGTATTTATGATGTCGTTAGAGGCACAAAATATGCAATATGGCAGTATGATGTTTTTGACACTTGCAACACTTGTGGTCAATATGCCACACTTGTGAACAAGATGCGACACTTACAACACTTGTAATGACGACACTTGCGACACTATCAAAGTGAGTAATTTTGAGGTGTAACAGATTTCCCCGCAAAGTACGAAGTTAGAAGACGATGATGACTGAAGTACTTTGTATAATTTTTCAAGCAAGGGTATGGATGCAGAGAAACTGAAAAAAGTTGCACACAACCATCAAACAAATATTATGACATGTTTCAAAACCCAAGGCAGGCATACCTATGCTTGAGTGATAAAGACTTTTTAGGTATGGCCGCCATAAAATACACTGCGGATCCATAATTATATTGAAAAATGGTATAGCCACTGAAGATACAATGTGGATCTATAATCCTATGACCTAAACTGATTGTAGCCATGAAGAATACACAGTGGATCTACGAGATGACAAGACATAACTATCACCAATACAAAGTGGATCTATGTAACAGTATATGTGTCATAGTTCAAAAGAACTCCTTCGCAACCTCGGAAAAGTACATATAAGAGTGATGAATCAACCCAGGGTATTCTTACCAATCCTAATCTAGTACGAATCTAACCATGTGAATAGATGTCCTGATGTCGAACATGGCAGAAACTAGTTGATTACCGGTCAATGATGTAAATTGTTAACAAGCGCGAGGGAAATCACCATTGATGTCAATGATTACCAAGGTACTCTAGTACATTCCGAAGAATGTGAATAGATGAGATGAATTCGAACATCCGTGGAATCATCCGATCAGAGGTCAATGATGTAAACCCACTGTCAGACATGAGGAGGTTTTCCATTGAGGCATGCAGGTCCCAAGGTACTAACTGGTTTCTAATTATGAGTCCTTGGATAATGTGTTGAAGTCAACAGGAATAGACTCATCAAAGGAGGGCCTTGATGTATCCCCCATCAACGACATGAAACCGACACAGAGGTGTAATTGGTATATCAAATGAACATGGACTGATAGGGGTATTGAAACTGAATATTTGTGATGGATGACTCTCGAGGCAGATACTTCCCTTGAACACTAAGGCATGACAGCAGAAACATGACATGGACCAAAAATTGATAATGCAATGGATGTTGTGACTTTCGTCAGGTGACCCAAAGGAGTAAAAGAAACTCAAAGGATTGGCTCAGTGCATAGGTTCAGCAGATAAAAATGCATGCAAAGACAAAGTGTCATGTTCAAGGGAGACTGTAAGAATTACTGGTAGTGTTCTCAAAAATTGCTTGTCTTGCTTCTTTTGATTTTTCCCCCATCTAGATAGACGAGTACCTCTTTTTAATTTAACAAGCTCAAGGAGGGTAGCACATGCTCGATATGACTCACCTTCGATAAGTCCCTCTTCCTTTGTTTAACGAACTAGAAGAAGTAAGGGCTCGGTACCATATTGGCCCTTCAATGTATGATCGTTTAACGAGTCCAGAGAAGGTAAACTCAGTGGTTTTTTATATTTAGAGAGTCTGGAAACAACTTAAAGATGACTCCAATGTTGTCCTTTTTCATAATATTAGTCTTGCGAGGCCGAAAAAGAGATAAATTATCACTCAAAAGATGCCCTTTCAAACCTTTTAACGAGTGGGAAAGGAAGCAAGATCACTCGACAACCTTTTCATGTTTAGAGAGTCTGAAAAGAGCTCAAAGACAACTCCAAGGGGTTCCTTTTTCGTATATCCATGCGAGTCCGAAAAAGTAATAAAAGTTTACCCGGTTGCATTCTTATGTATTTACGAGCACAAGAAAGAACAAAGACTAAGCTCGATATGCCCCCAGCTTGAAAGATGGTGATTTAACTCCAGAATGATCATCAAAGGTTGGAAACATGCCATCCAAGCTTCAATTCATTCACCGACTATGAGGTTGTCACCAATTTCTCTACTAGAAGGAGAAAAAGGATAAGAGTGGATGAAAAGAAGGTTCAAGAGAGGTGACTATTTCATTTTTTAAAGAGCTTGACACAAAAAAAGAACTATGCTCAGGGCTCTGGGTTCAATCCCCAGATTGTTGTTTCATTTTTTAACGAGCTTGCTACAGAGAGGAAAACTATGCTCAAAGATTTTGTTTCATTTTTTAACGAGCTTTCTACAAAGAAGAGAAACTATGCTTGTGACCTCTGTTTCATTTTTTAACAAGCTTGCCACAGAGAGAAAAAACTATTCTCATGACCTCTATTTCATTTTTTAATGAGCTTGCCACATAGAAGAGAAACTATGCTTGTGGAATCTCCTTGATCATGGTTTCCAAGAGATTAATGCTCTGGAAGGACATCATATCAAGGGAAAAAACTTGGTCATGGCTTCCAAGAGATCTTCACTGGATGGAAGAAAATCACTCTGGAAGGAACACATGTCGAGGGTTGCGACAGGGGTAAGGATAGCAGGCTCCAATAACCCTACCAAAGAGATCACCATGTCAACTACCGAATCCAAATCATCAGAATTTGAAGTCATGGGAGACAACATCACATAATTAACATGAGGCGGGGGAGATATTGTCTGCATCTAAGAAGCATTTAGGGAGGTAATCCAATCAAGATTGATGAACGAAAGTTGATTAATAGTCATAATTCTTCCATCATGTGGGAAAGATATCACACGAAAAAGAGTGGACACAATAGATTTCATGGCATAGACATAATCCCGCCCAAGGAGTAAAGCGAAATCTAAGGGGTCTCGAACTACCATGACATAAATAAAGACAGTTTTCCCTCCCAAAGTTATGGGAAACTAAGGAAGGGTCCCTAAAGGTTGACTAGTTCTTCTATTAAAAGATAACATATTCTATGTAACTAACACAAGCTGAGGACAACCCAAAGCATACAAAGCAACAAAGGACAAAATACTAATGGATGCACCTTCTTCTATCAGTGTTTGAGGAACGTCCAGACCAAAAACCTGTACTGTAATCTGGAAAGGATTGTGAGAGGGAAGACAAGGTCTTGTTAGCATACCCCAATAAAAAAGGATGGCCTCATTACTTAGAGGGGGTTTCGCAAGAGAATGAGGAATGCCCCCCAGCACGGTAGATTCTCTATCAATGAGAAAAACGTGGGCAGTATCGGGTTTACTCTCTAGATGGAGAGTAGGATCGATCGATGAGGGGATCAAATCAATCACGTAGGCACTCTTTAGAGGAAGAGTGGGATTGACCAATGATGGGATCGGATCAACCATGCAAGCGCTCTTCAGAGGAAGGGTGGGACTGACCGTGGAAGGGACTGGATCAGCCACTTTGGCACTCATCAAAGGAGGAGTGGGATTGACCGATGACAGAACCGGATTGACCACTTGGGTTTCATTCTCCAAGGGGAGAATGGGGTTGACGGGTGGAAATGGATCGACCACTTTGGTGTCACTCTCTAACAGGAGAGTGGGATCGAATGAGGATGAAAATGGATCGACTACTTGGGTTATAACCTTTTGATGAAGAGTAGGGTAGATCGATCACAAAACGTCAAATAGAACAAACATGAAACGTTATACTTACTATACTCTCGTCGAGCCTTCTTTCGTACTGAACTGCTTTCGTATGTAAGTAATGACCCCCAAAAAAAGGGCGAGTGGTGGATCATCTTTATGGTACGAAAACGAGGTTGAAGACACTCTGATCGCTTCTACGCGAAGTCGAAGGTGGCTGTTGGGGCTGACAGTCCGCCAGTCGTTTTTTCGAGGTAGACAGGGATCAACTACTTGGGTTTTTGGTTCAATCGAGGAGGAAACTAGATTGACCACCTGATCAACCAGACTGACTGGGGATGGAACCGGATTGACCAGTCCATCAACTAACGATGGGTTGGAGGAAATCTTACGATAACCTTTTGGAATTTTTAGTTTTTCCAAAAGAGAAGAAGCCTCATCCATGCGAGGACAAAGGTGAGAATAATGATCACCTTTGCATAACATACAAGGAAATTTGACAGTTTTCTTCTTCATACCAACCTGAACATCACTAGTTGATGGGGCTTCACCAGCATGTCCAATAGAGGCCGATGACATGGAGGACCACATTTCTAAGACCTTGGGACTACCAGGACAATACCTCAGAAAGTGGTCACACTTACAAAGACTGCAAGGGAATTTGGGTTTCAGATTCTTCATTTTAATCTTGTTGACCTCATCAACACTCCCAGTACTATTAACCGTAGCTAGTTGTTTGGATCCAAAATCTGACATTGTTGGAGCCTTGGTCCTTTTCGGGTTCTTCTTCTTCTTCTCTTTATGTTTCTTCTTCTTCTAATCAACCTGGCTACTTTCTTTAGAGATTTCACTAGGTGAATAAGGAGAAAGGGAAGGAGGCTTAATGGGTGAAGAAGGAGAAAAGGAAGGAGGCTTAATGGGTGTAGAAGGTGAAAAGTTGACATGAGGTTGATGTGTGGGTGGTGTACTGACATCTAAATTATTAGGCGCAGTTGAAACATTGGGAGGATTCGAGACCAACGGAGTGGGGAACAACCAAACCGGTAATCCGATGGTGAGTCCCAGAAGACTCAGTGTGGTAATGTATGGAGGACCAAAGTTTCCAAATGAAGGAAAGGTATAAGGCTCCCCAGGAGAAGGGGTTCCTCCATTGGTACTCTCAGGATTTGATGCCATTAACATTGACTCAACCTAAGGTCCACTAAGTAACACAACCAACACACGCTATGAATCTGAGAGGTAAACAATCAAACAAAACCTTCCCATAATGAAACCACTAGTTGGTGATGAAATCCAATGTCGTGAGATCAAAATAGGAAGAGGTGGGGATAGAGCGGGTGGATCAGTTACGTTGGCGACCTGCTTAATGGACTTACACCTTGGTGCAATCTTCCACGTAGTAATTGTGGATTTACCCTCCAAGGAGCCTGAGTGAGTTTGACCAATGTCTGTTCCAGGTACAGTGAGACTTCCCTTCATCGTCACCTTGTGTGAGACCCTAAATATTATGGTTACTAAGGTCACCAACTCACAGTCATCCCCTGGGCGAGTACAGTCGACAGTCCAGTCGGAACGTATGGGTAGGATAACAAGTCCGAAATCAACTCGAGAGGCTCCCACACATAATCGTGGGTATACCTTCAAGTGACCCCCAATATACGATCCGACCATTACAAACGATTGGGAAACAGAGGGATAATATCTGTAACTCACCCGAATGTGATCTTGTGCATAACCCCTATGTGAGAGGGGGATCCCAGAAAGCCTATACAACAATTGGATTTTCTCTCCCTATCACAAGATGCTAAGTTTGTTTGATAGCTTTGGAAAGTTATCCTTTCAACCTTATTCCAAATTCCTACACCTTAAACTAATGTAGGTTTGCTAACAAAGATGTAAAAATTCTGATAAATTTTAGTTAAGCATTGATTTTAGTGGTTGTTGTTTACTCAGAGGTGTATGAGAGTGAAGACTGATGATATTATGACTCAGTTCCCAAAACATGCATAAGAAATGATAAGCAATCTTTTCTTTCAATGAATGTCTAATTAAGGGAAGGAGAAGGATTTTCCTTTTCACTGTCAAACACTAAGATGCAATGACCTCATTCAATAGTCCTCAATAAGGAATCCAATGCAATGCTAAAAAAATTTGATGTGACTAATAATCAGTAGATGTAAAGCTTCCTATGCTAATTGGACTTCAAGAGTTGTGAGATTTAAGCAATCTAGAAGCAAACTTCACATAAACCAAAAGACACGCTTATTATGATCAAACAAGAAACAGAAAGCCAAAAACTCAAAAGGAACGAGAAAGAGCTTGGACAAGATGACTCAAATATTAGAAATAAAAGTACAACAGACCTTTGAAACTCCTTACAAAGTTTTCACTCACTCAGATAAACGAGAAGAAAACGACAAATTGACTCCAAATCATGAAGGACAAAGAGTTATTGCAAATTAAGGACAAATGTCAAAAAATCCAAACAAAAGAGAATGAATCCTTAGAAAACAGGGTATTGAAGGCCAATACCAAGATGGACTGAGAGTATGAGACCCTCAACAAATGTAAAAAGAAAAAACTGAACCCCAAAAATTGAAAAACCAGAAGGTTTTTCGCTAAAAATGGGATAGCGCTCTGGTGTAAGGGGTACCAGAGTGCTCCAACACTCTGTGTAAGGCCACCAGGGAGTGTTGGAACTCTTCTAGCAAGGGCAGGGGAGCGCTCTGTTACAAAATCTCAGAAAAGTTCCCAGAAACTCAAAAATTCAAGAAAATTTAGTCAATCAAAGTGATCATGATGACATAAAGAGGCAATCAAACCAATCTAAGAATAAAAAATACAATATAGAGAAGATAAAATTAGTGGGAAAAGGTCCAAAACAAGATTTGAGAATGGAAAAAAAAATCAGAGCTCCTCCCCAGTATGGTTGCCAATTTCTATTGTAGGTGAATCCCCCTGCGGACAAGTGGATTCCCTCTTGGTCTCTAGACTCCTAAGACCAAGAAAGAAAAGTGCTTGACATGGACACTGACTTCCTTTTATATCTAATAAATATAACGATTGAAAGAGAAGGAGAAAGATATGTACCTTATTAGCAACGTTTTTCCTTGCAAATTCCTGGCTGAGGTTCAATCCTGAGCTCTCTGATAGATCCTGTAATACAAACAAAGATACAATGGACTTCCTACTCTATTGATATTAGCTCAGTCATATATTCATCTACTACAGAAAAAATCATGTGGAACAAGCACAAGTTTGAAAGAAACAGGCCAAGAATTGATTATATTAATGATAACAAGTAAAAGTACTTACAATCCTTTGAATAAAGGTGTAGTAGCTTCTTCTAGTTCTCCTTGTCCAACCCCTTTGCTCAATCAATCTCCATTGATTTCTTTGATGACATCTCACTCATGAGATCATAGGTTTGATGTAATTCTCAATTGTCATTATGCCTTTCACCATGAGAAGGCCTCCTTATATAACCTTGGAGAGGTCCAACCACTTGAGATATATTTGGGATAAGTTGAGGATTCCTCTTCTTTAGTTGAGGATCTCCCCTAAGATCATTCCTTGACCGTCTATTCGAATCCAACTACCTTCAAGAATTGAGGTATTCTTCCCTTATTTGCCACAACAAACCCATAATTTTCTCAGAAAAGGGGAAGCACTCCCCCAAAAGGGTGCACAGGGCGCTCAAACACTCTCCCAAAGAGGCTTAGGGAGTGCCAGCACTCCCTGACAGTGGGTAGGGAAGCGCTCCTCTCCAAAATTCAGTTTTTGAGTGGTTTTTCCAATGGAAAAAGGCTTGTACCTCCTGTCAAGTAATTTCTCTTCTTCCAAACTAACCTTTGAGGTGTCTTAAGTGTATTTATGATGTCATTAGTGGCACAACATATGCAAGATGGAAATATGATGTTTGTGACACTTGCAACACTTGTGGTAAATATGCGACACTTGCGGACAAGATGCGACACTTACAACACTCGTAATGACGACACTTGCGACACTATCGAAGTGAGTAATTTTGAGGTGTAATGGTAGCACGATTTCATGGCATACCCAAGACAATTATGTCTGATAGAGACCCAAAGTTTACCTCAAGTTTTGGAAGGGGTTATTCAAAGGGTTCAGAACAAATCTGAACTTCGTCACGACATATCATCCTGAGTCTGATGGGAAAACAAAGAGAGTGAACCAAGTGATAAAGGATATGCTAAGGATGTATGTGATGGAAAAACCATGTAAATGGGAATATTATCTACACTTGGTAGAAGTTTCCTACAACAATGGGTACCAAGCATCACTAAAGATGAACCCATTTGACACACTTTATGGTAGAAAGTGCAACACACCGATCAACTGGGACAACCCAGCTGATAGAGTAGTAGATGGGCCAGAGTTGCTCAGAGAAATGGAAGAAAAAATGTTGAATATTAAGAAGAATTTAAAGGTTTCCCAAGACAGGCAGAAAATCTATGCTAACAAGAACAAAACTCATAGGGAATTTATAGTGGGTGATCATGTTTTCTTGAAGGTGAAGGCCAACAAAAGTTCCTTGATGTTGGGAAAATGTTCCAAGTTGGAAGCTATATATTGTGGGCCATTTGAAATCCTAGAGAGGATTTGACCAGTAGCTTATATGCTTGCATTTCCTGCATCTATGTTTATACATAATGTATTACATGTATCATTGTTTAAGAAATATATACCTGATGCTAATCATGTTATTGATTGGAATGTGATTCAGGTGGAGAAAGAAAGAACTTTTCAAGTGCATCTGGTAGGCATTATGGATTAGAAATTCAAATATCTATGGAATCAAGCCATAGGGATTGTAAAGGTCTAATGGACCTGGTACGGTCCTAAGGACACAACTTGGGATCATGAAGATTCTATGTGGGAAAAATACCCACATATTTTTGAAGATTTTGAAAATCTTGTTGATGGTATGTAAATGAGTTGCACGAAGTACAGTGAAAAATTAAAGGGAGGGGATTGTAATTCCCCAAGACCAAGCCCTTGTTGAATTGTAAGATGTATAATGAAGTTTATAGGATGGTAATACAAGTAATTATAAGTTGGTAGTATTATGTGTTTATTAGGTCAGAGATCCTCGATGTTAAGACCAGTGAGCCTGATTTTGTATATATAATTATGCAGATCATTAATAAAAATAAATCGTTGCGTGTAGACCAACCACGAATAAAGAGTTATGGGGAACCAAGATTCACTATGAAGGGAAAGGGATGGGGCTGAGAGGCTAGGAGAACGGGGCTAAGCTTGAGGGCTTAACCCAAGGGAATATTATAATGTATTTCCTAAAAATACTAAAGTTGGGAAATAAACCTAGTTATCCTAAGTTCCTTTGGGGAGAATAACAAACTCCAAGTGGAGAGGAACGGGCTCCTGGAGAG
>JASDQU010103603.1:91752-116558 GCA_032191745.1 Picea mariana
AGGTAAAGAATCTCCAAAAACCCTTGATTGAATTATTTCTAAATGTGATCTTGAAAACATTTCAAGTGAATATAAAGAATCAAGTGGTGATAGCACAAAGGAAGATCTTGAAGACATTTCAAATGAAGGCAAAGAACTATGTGTTGATGTTGGAAAAAAGGAAGATCATGAAGATATTTCAAATGAAGCTAAAGAACCCTCAAAAACCCTTGATTGCAATGATGATGATGAATTTTTCTCTACAAGTGAAGAAGAAGATGTAGAAATAGTTTGTGTAAAGTTTGATGGTAACTACCCCATGAAAAGAATAGAAGAAAATCTATTAAAACTTCAAAAGGAAGTTGAAGAGGGTTTATATAGATATAGAATTGATCATTATTATATAGACTATAACTATCTTTCAGATAACACTAAGAAGTTTCTTAGGAGGAGTCTAAGGCACATCTTGAAGTTGAAAGAAATAATCAAGGAACAAGAAGAGAGCAATAAGACTCAATTAGAAGAAAAGGAAGAAGAGATCACAAGACTAAAGAATGGAAAAGAAGATATGAATGTATAAGATGAGATTAACAAAAGTTTTGAAACCATTGTCCATCTCAAGACGCAAATTGAAGAAGCCAAGAGAATAGAAGAACTATTGAAGAATAAAATAAATGAAAAGGACGAGTCATGTTGTAAGCTAGAAGATGAAATTGTTGACCTTAGAAAGAAGGTGGAAAAGTCAAACAAATTATTGAATAGCTCATGAATCTTGGAAAGTCAAAGATCATCATGTGATAAATCAGGTCTTGGATACAAACAATAAGATACACATATTGAAGCAAGCACCTCAAAGAAGCATGAGGTAAGTCCATCAAAGAAGGAAGACAATGTTGCAAAGCAACCATCTACACAAGGCAAATAAAATTTCAAAAGAACAAAGCAAGGAAGACATCAAGAAGCTATTCTTGGGACACCAAAGCAAAGGTATGAAAGTATTTTTCATGGGCATTGCTATTCATGTAATGGATATGGTCACAAATTTTTTGAATGTAGATCTTATGAAAGGAGATATAATGGAAGATTTTATAACACCATGAGGTGTTGGAGATCTGATCAAGTAAGACACATTGTTGTTCATTGTAACACCATTAGATGCTACAATTGTAGTGGATTTGGACACAAATCCCAGGAGTGTTGGAACACAGGAAGAAATTCCATGATGAGGACTTCACATAGCATGGATAGAAAAAGGAATGAATTAAGAAAGGGAGACATATTTGAAAATATGGATGCTTAGAGCTCAAGTTATGAGAAGCAGGAACCTCTACATAAGTGGGTGAAGAAGACAGAACAACCAAAACATGATGAAAGATTGAAGGGAAGCTCAAGTAAGTCATCTACTGAAGCATACGTGGGTGATAGTGGTATCAATTGCATACATACACAGGCTGACCTTGTATAGGTCGCGTACATACACGAGTTGTTGTGCAGTAGGCCACATATATGTTGTAAAGCCTTGGGAAAAAAGCAATGAACATGGGTTTCATCTTGATGTGATGGCATAATTCTATGTTACAGGTTCTAACATTGTTTNAATTAAGAAAGGGAGACATATTTGAAAATATGGATGCTTAGAGCTCAAGTTATGAGAAGCAGGAACCTCTACATAAGTGGGTGAAGAAGACAGAACAACCAAAACATGATGAAAGATTGAAGGGAAGCTCAAGTAAGTCATCTACTGAAGCATACGTGGGTGATAGTGGTATCAGTTGCATACATACAAAGGCTGACCTTGTATAGGTCGCGTACATACACGAGTTGTTGTGCAGTAGGCCACATATATGTTGTAAAGCCTTGGGAAAAAGGCAATGAACATGGGTTTCATCTTGATGTGATGGCATAATTCTATGTTACAGGTTCTAACATTGTTTATTGCGGGTACTGACACTATTTGCTGTAGGATTTCATGGTTCTATGTTAGATCATGTAAGGTGATGATACAAAATAAATGTTGGGTGCATGGCACTAACCCATGAGTATGGATCGATGTTGATTTGTTGGAGTACATCGTTGGTACATAATTGAGTTTCATTGATATATCTTATGATATATTATTGGAAGCATATGATGGATATCATGGTGCATGCATTTTACATGTGGTTGGGCTACATATTGAGACATGTAGATGTGAGTTGAGTTGATAGTCATGTTGTACATCATTGGGGAGTCATAGCTTGTTGATGCATGGTTGATATACTTGCTTGGTGCAAGTGATGATGCATGATGGTACACTCATAGATGGTATTGTTGATAGATGCACATATTGGCATATTGGTAGATGCACATGGTTGTCATATTGGTAGATGCACATGTTTCCATGTTGATAGAGGCATATGGTTGATACATTCCATGGATGATTGCATGATGTTGATGTACATGGTTGATGTACACAATGAGCACACATTTGTACATGATGTACTTGGTATATAATTTTCTCATGATTCTTTATTTCATTGTTGACATATCTTTTGCTTCATGATGGTTGGTATGGCATGAGTTTGATGCATGAATAGGTCCAAGGATCATCATATGGTAGCATATTGTTCATCTTGTAGAGAAGATAGGGGGAGACATACCCATAGGGGGAGTCATTCTTCTTCCCATGATTCTAGGAGGATATATTTATCAGATGCATAGCTAGAAAAGAGCCCTATATTTGAAGAAAGAGCACAAAGGCATAATTCCAGGAGGAGCGATGGTCACAGGGGAAGCATGTTCGATGTATCTTCAGTATTACATCAGAGTGATATCCCTTTCTCAAAAGGGGAGAGATTATTCAGTGACAACAAGACAGGGGGAGTAGCCCCAAGAGGAGAATGGCCCTTTGCCATTGATGTCAAAGGGGGAGAGATAATCACATTGATGTGATTATTGATTGGGAGAAATAGTCAAATTGACTATTGCTGATATGACTGATGTTTACTAATAGAGAGAGATAGTCATATTGATATGATTGATGTCGATTGATGTAGAGCATGCCTTGTCTACATATTTGACATCAACAATTGTTAATTGTTGTTGACATCAATGCCAAAGGGGGAGATTGTTGGATCGTGTTGTCAATGATTCCAATGGTTTGATTGATTGATGTCAATGATTGATTTCAAGTGATTGATTGATGATTGATGTAATGTATATGTATTTTCCTTGATGAGAATGATAGATGTCAAGTGGAAACCAATCGATGAAGATGGATCAATGAGTTGTCAGATGAATATGGATCAATGAGTTGTCATTGATACATGATGCATAGTTGGTGTATATGATGCAGTGGTGGATTGATGCATAGATGAATCATTATAGTGTTATCATGATCGATAAAGTTCACAAATGGATGAACTCCAAAGTGGTCCCCGTATGGTGAAAGCCCTCATGGGAAGATGCTTTGTGGTTGAGTTATGGTTGGGAGGACCCATTCTTGTATGTGGAATAATGAGATGAAGATCAATAAATTTGTTGATGAAACTATCCTAGATGGATAGTGCTTGTCATGCCATTTCTAGTGGTATGTGGAATGTCACATAACTCCTCACAGTTTGAGAGTTATGGCCCTACGAAGTTGAAGGACCCCCATGTGTTGGCTTGAAGCCCCAAATGGTCAAAGAAGTCAAAGTTCCCTAAAAGAAGAAATCATTGTTTAAATGATAAAGTAAAGTGATAAAGTCAAGATGGATTATTTAAATAATAAAGAAAAGTGACAAAATCAAGAAAGATTATTTAAATGATAAAGTATTCGAGAACTTTCTATTTATGGAAAGTGGTTGACCCTAAAATAAGGAAAATAGGTTAAGTGACCTAAAAATGGGTTAAGTGAGCTAGAGGATGAAAGTATAAATAAGATAGCTATGGTCTCTTGCATATTATCCTTCTTTTTTGTGGATCAATGCAAAGCTTCTTGTGAATATCTTTTGGAGTATTGATGGAGATCTTCTTGTGAATATATTTTGGAGTATTGATGGAGAGATTCTTGTGAGAGCATATTATTGGTGTGGATTTCTTAAGCATGATTGAAGATCTATTCTTAGGAAGAGAGTGAGAGGAGGATCTCAGGGACGCATCAAAGTTTCGGCAATGTCATAGATATTGACGACAAAATTCACGGAGCTTTAGAAACCCTAGTTTCTGAGGTATACACAGGTTGTCTGTGTATAGGGTGCATATGCATTGAAGGTATACGTGGGATGGTTGTGTACAGGGAGAGTATAGTGGATAAAATCATGGAGATTTGTGTTTGATTTGGTGCCAAGCTCTTAGATGATGAGGCATGTTCCAGATCTTCATTCTATGGGCTCAGATCTATCATTGAGACACTGGTATGATTACATTATTGTCTTGATGGATACTATTGTTTGATCTATTGTGAATGCTTAGGGAACTCTTGGTATGGATTCTATGATATGGTTTAGTTTGGATGATTTGGTTGATGGAGTGATCATTACTCTTGTGATTCAGTGGTGACATGATTGCTATGGTATACTAGTTGTTTATACATGATTGAGATAACATTCATACTTATTTGTTGTGGAGCATGAGCAAGCTATTGGAGATCTTGGATGTGTTGTGACTGGCTGGTGGTTAGATTGGACATTCAGAGACAAAAGAGAATGATATATTGGTTGCAGAGAATCTGAGTTGTCTTGAAGGACAAACCCTAACATCTCAGAAGGTATACGTAGGTTGTTGTATACACTAACTTTGTGCATACACGGGCTGTAGTGAGCCAGGACACGTGCACATGCTGGCTGCATTACTGACAAGTCGCGTACCTGTTGACAAATTGATATTTGTTGAGGATTGTTGCCTCATCTCATTTGGTGCTGAGGGTGTAAGCTGAGTCTTGCATTATAGAGCTAGTGCTCTTGTAGAGTTGTACTCTATTCAGTTGTTGCTGATAAACCCCCAGATTGTTGTCCATAATAAAAAGAAAAATTGTACATACATATTATGTTATTTGTGTTCCTTGTAGTGATGACTTGATGATGATATATTGTTGATATATGTTCTCATCTAATTGGTTATAAATGAAAGCAATGGGTAATGAATAAATGTTGAATGTTAACTAAGGAGTTTTTGTAAAGAAGGAAGCTTTTGGGAAAAGAGCCCCACACTCATTGACCCCCCCTCTAAGTGTGGTAGGTGTGTCCAATAGGGTTGCGCACTGAAACAAGTCATCAATGATTTCTTTTACTTGGTCACCTATATTCTCCAAATCATATTCTATTAAATCCTAGATAGACTCTTCTTTAATGGATTTGCACTTCAGTCGTTGTTGTCAGGGTCTCATTGTCTCTGGATCTTTTCTCTTTTTGTCATTGCACAATGTTGTCGGTTGATTTGTTTCCTCTAGGCCCTTTCCTTTGTCCTGGTCACCTCCTTCTTCTTCATCCTCACAGAACTCATGTATTTTTGGGTTTTTCTTCTCTATTTTCCCTGTCTCTGTGGGTGGAATCTTCCACTCCTCATCCCAATAAACCATAATATGACCCATCTCCTCTTCTGTCAATATATATTGTGTTGGCAACCACTATTGATCTAGGTCCTTCTTTTCCTGTATATACATGTGTTGATGCCCTACCTTAAAGTGTGCCGCTTCCTTGTATTCTTATATCACTACCTTGTATGCCTTGTATGTGTCTTATGTGTAGTATACCAAAGGTTCTGATATCACTGTCTAAAGAAGGCTTCTCCTCGACTCCTAAAAAATGACTGTCATCTATCTCCCTCCAAGACGATAGCTCTATTAGGATAAATAACCAAGAGTAGTGGAATTTTTTCCTCTTATCCTGCACTTCTTTGTAGTCAATAAAAAATTGATTTAACAAAAACATTTCCTAGTTTGTCTGGACACCCTCATTCTACTATCACTATAACTGTTGTTGGCACATGATATTTTCTGCACTACCTCAACAATTTACAGGCTAATTATTGCATCACAAACCTTACCATGGGGTCACAGATGCTAACGACGTCCATTCCACGATGTCCATGAAATGTATGGAATTTCTATTTCATTCTCTCAGAGAGAGTCTTTTTGTTCTTCTTGTTAAAAACAATGATGTTGGATCCCCCCCTATGACAAAAGACCTATAATGTGCACTATTAAATCAATATCAATGGAAATTGGCCTATCAAGCCACATGTATCCCCGTTGCACACAACTTAGCAGCATTTTTGCACATGCATTGATCTCATGGATCCATCCAAAATGCGGTATATTGAACAAGTTTAGAAGACCTACTTTCTGCAACCCCCTAGCCCACACCTGTAGCTCGATAACTATCATATGAGTCTCAGAACTAATTGAATTGATCCAAAAATTGTTGTGTACTATATATGGAATCTTCTTTTCTTCTATGATGTCATGGTCAACTTATTTTAGAGCTAGTATCATACCTAACATATCCCCTTCCATGATGATTCCCTTTGGAATCGATGGCTCCACTAATGGATACTTTGCATCCTTTTGTAAATGGACCTATTTCTTTGATGGATTTATCGGTGGGATATAATCATTGGGGAATGTTTCTGCTAAGGACAATGTCTCCCATGTATCTTCTACTATCAGAAATATTGTTTGTTGACCGTGCAGTTTCTTTAATACTGACGTTGAAACTCTGCAGCCTTAGGCGGTGTCATCTTCCTTTGCGAAACTAATCTCAACTTCCAACTGGTTCTGGAACTTCATTCTGAACTTCGGCTCTTCTTCTCTATAAATTTAGCTCTTCGTCTCTATAAATTTGGCTCTCTATGTAAATTATGAACGAAAATAGTATTCCCCCATCATCCCTTCACTTTCTTTTATACTACATTTCCATCTGTAGCTTCCTTTTGCTGCTAAAATTTCTGTCTAATCCAACAATGGTTGACATTCATTACCTACCTTATTTCTCCATTAACTCGGTATCTTCAGCGATTTTTTTGTTCAATTCTGCAACCTGTCACAATCTTTTGTCCATTCTACATTTATTATTATGAAACACCACTGCTTAGCTTTCATGGTAGCTCTTTACTTCACGTCATGTCATGGACTGTCTTAATTGCTCTTAGTTGTCATCTACAAAATATTGTCTCTCTGTGCGATCTCTTTCTTTTGCGCAATATTTCTTCCTTCGTTTATGCATCCTTCTTTTCCTACTAACCTTAACTTCTTGGACTTCTCGATTTTCAACTTCTTTCCTTAACCCTTTTCCTATTTTAATTGTTTTTTCTTTTTTTTTTTTGTCATTTCTTCTTATAGTACACTATGATACAAGTTAACCTACACAACTCCTCTAGTGAATAGAAGGACAATCATCCCTGTATATATTTAGTTGACTCATATTCACTAGTCCTTCCATGACTTGTCCATCCAATTGTTCTAACTTAACAACACCTGCATCAGTCACATGTTTGATCACGTATGGCCCTAGCCAATGTGTCCTGAACTTTCTTGGGTGCTATAAGAACTTAATTTCATAGAGAATTACTAGATCTCATGTCTGGAACTTCTTCTACCTGATGTTTCTATCATGTCATTCTTTTTCACATGCTTTTTGTACTTGGTGATGGAATCCTGCGATAAATTGATCTCCCTCTAATACTAGTAACTGTGATAGTATTTCTTCTACTGCGTTGGAATTCATAATGTATGTCATCGCAACAAAGCATAGAATCGGTACAAGAAACTCCATGGGAATTATATTCTTATCCATATGATAATCTAAAAGGTATCCGACCTTTCAATTTATTGTATGTAGTTCTATAAGCCCATAATATTGCATGGATTCTTAAGTCCCAATCATCTCATCCTACATTGCACACCTTGGTCAATGCATTCTCCAGTATCTTATTAAAGGCCTCCATGGTGCCATTTGCTTGCAAGTGATATGGATTTCTCTTGCGATGTTGTATCTGGAACTCTTGTATCAATGCTACAATGGTCTTGTTTAAAAATCAAGTCCCTTGATCGCTCATAAGTACTTTAGGACACCCAAACCTTATAATTATGTTCTCAAACAAGAACCATGTAGTTGTCTCCACGTTGCAATTTGTAACTTGTTATACCTCTGCTCATCTTGTTAAGTAGTTTTTCATGGTAATTATATACTTGGCTCATGTTCTCCTCACTGGTGGATTAATCAGTCTAAAAATATCCACTACCCATTTGTCAAACCCTTGTAATGTGACTTGTAGATTCAAAGGAATATGATCCCTTCAAAATGGTCTCCCTACTCTCTAACAAACATCGCAACTCTGACAATATTCCTTTGCGTCATTATGGAGAGTAGGCCACCATATCCCTGCCTTTGTTTCTTTGATTCTTCTAACGCAAATCCCAAAAATTATTCAAAATGCCTATCCAACAAGCCCCAAACACTCACTTGTGTCTTGTCTTGAGCCACTTAGGCCTTCTTCAAGTGCACCATGAATGCTTCGAAGGTCTCCTTCATTGTTGCATCCTTTTCCTTGAACTCTAGTTCCTTCTGCAAAATTTGGTCAACAGTTGTGTCGATAGTGATCCGATCTTGCATCTTTTTGGCACTTCCGTCAGTTTCCTATTTGATTATCCCTTGAGTTGTTGCTAATGTTGTTGTCACTCTGTATGCTTCATCCTATAGTGCTTCTATTTGTTGTGCGTGAGCCTGCTGCTCCACCCTGAGATGATTCATATCTAAATACAACTTTATGTTCTCATTCATTGCTATTACCACCTCTGCTGGCAGTAATGTGCCCATCATTGCTTATAATTTCTGCACCTTTTCCTATGCATTCTGAATCTTCTGACTTATCTCTTGTTGCACCCTGTCTTCACTTATTTTTGTCTAGACCCCCACAGTCTCTGTATAAATTTGAGTGTATTCTATCTCGAGAGTCTTTATACTGTCCACCACTGTTGTCATTATTTTCTTCCTCATGTCCCTCTCTTTAGGTGGAGTGCTTGGTGTCACCCATGCTTCTAGATCAACTATTTGTGCACGAAATCCCGGAATGGATTCACTTAATTTTGTGACTTGATCTTCCACCATGGCCTCCTTATATTTATGTGCCTATGATATTTCTTGATATACCTTCTTGAATACCTGTTACATTCTTTATACCTTCTATGTGGCCTCATCACGCTCATGCTTAGCCTTGTTGTACTCCAGCTCCAATGCAACATTTTCTACTGTATCCCTTACTAGCTCATTGGATGTCCTCTCTACACATGAATTCATTTCTTGTGTAGTTCTCATATGTAATTCTTGCAATACTTTTATTGGGAGTTGTGATATAATTAATTCAATGTGACCTAGTTCCCTGGCCCGTTCATTCATTTCTGTCACGGGGAACTCAACTTCCTCTATCACTATCTTAATCAATGTTGCAGTTTTGGATGATAAGTGACCTCCGCAAACCCTGGAATGGCATTGTTCAAGTGTCATTTTCGCTTGATCAGGGGTCAGAAAACGTGACAAAACCCCATCAATGTTTCTTCTATAAAGTATTTGATCTTGCAAGACATACTAGACAACTTGTAAGCAAAGAGTTTTCTTGGATTTAGTATCCATGTCTAGTGGGAAAACACCATTGATCAGGAAATAAACGATAGGTTCATACCATGGTTGTGAGACCGACTCATTTTTGTTAACCATTTATTTGTAAGAAATAAAGTCTTCTAC
Organism: Picea mariana; assembly: GCA_032191745.1. Classification (NCBI taxonomy): domain Eukaryota; kingdom Viridiplantae; phylum Streptophyta; class Pinopsida; order Pinales; family Pinaceae; genus Picea; species Picea mariana. The sequence goes on from JASDQU010103603.1 coordinate 101,433, forward strand.
TTGAGGTGATTCAACTATGACCAAGGCATGGGATTGAGTTAGAAATTCATCCAACCCTATTCCCCTTATGCTTTTCATTGGTTTAATATCCAAGTCATATTCTTGCATGTGCATGATCCATTTGGATGACTTACTATGCAGTTCAATTTGGTTCAAAGCAGTGACTAAGAGAGTTGTAGGCACAAATATTTGAACTTTATGTCCTTGGATGTAATTTCTAAACAACTCCAAGGATTTGTACAAACAATAATCATGTTTCTCAAGTTGATAATAGTTTAGTTGATGTGTCTTCAAATTCTGGATTACAAAGGAAATTGGTCTAAGGTTATCCTCATGGTATTTTTTCAATAATATTGCAAAAATAGTCTCCTTTGATGAGTTAGTGTACATGAAAAAATATTAGGAGTGGTTAGGACTAATCAACAAAGGAACAATAGTGATGGCTTGATTAATGGAATCAAAAGCATTATGGGTTGGAGGGTCCCATTTGAACCGAATTTTCTTCTTCATTAGTTGATTTAAAGGTTTGAAAATTTGATAAAAATCATGAATGAAGTGTCTCAGGAAGTTTATATTTCGAAAGAACGATTGAATGTCCTTTTTATTGGTAGGTACGGGTATCCTTTTTATTGCTACCACTCTCTTAGGGTCCACTTTGACACCTTCTTGAGACATAATGTGACCCAAAATATTTCCCTCCATGAAACCAAAAATGGTCTCCTTAGAATTTAAGGATAATATGCCAAAATGACGAAATTTAATAAGCACTTTCCTAAGGTGGTCAAAATGACTACCTCGTTCTCTGGATAAAATTATGAGGTCATAAAAGAAGAAAACTATACTCTTACCCAATGATTCTTTGAAATAAATGGCCATGGAACATTGAAAGGTACTTCCAACATTAATCAAACAAAAAGGAATATTGTGATATGCATATTTTCTCCAATGGTTAGTGAAGGTAGTTTTGTGACTATCAGAAGGCTTGAGGGATATATGAATGTAACCTGAGAAACCATCTAAAAGGGACATCATTTGAGCCCCAAAGACTTGTTGGATTATTTCCTCCATGGGTGGGACAGTGTAGTTATCTTTTAAGGACATTTTATTCAAATGTCAAAAATAAACACACAACTGAATATCCCCATTTTCCTTCTTAATGGGAACCAAATTTGATACCCAATGTGAGTACCGAACAAAGTATATGACCCCTACTACTTCCATCTTATCTAATTCATTCTTAATTGTTCATTATAAAGTAGTGTTTTTCTTCCTTTGTTTCTTCTTGTAAGGCTTCAAATCATGTATTATGGTAATGGTGTGGACTATCTCTTGTGTATTGAAGACTTTGAGGTCCTTGTAGGACAAGGAAAATACATATTTGAACTCAGTTAAGAGTTCTGTGAATTGTGATACCTCGGAAGGAGAACACTGTGACCCTATGCAAACTAATTTTGGATCTTTTTCTATTCCCATATTTATAGGGATGGTTTCTTACACCTTCCTAACATATTCACTATCAATACTAGGTGCATAGGTAGAGGCATCGTTGGAATCAAACATGGATTCCAACAATGACAAAACAGGGGTGATTTTATTGGTTTTCAATTGAATTGCATTCTCGGTTTCCTCTTCCAACTCATGGATGATATACAAATCTTTGAATTCCTCCCTTTTTTGAAGGAACCTACTAATTTGTTCATCGATATCAAAATCTTTCCAAGAGTCAATGTTATCATGTAAAGAAGGCCTAAGTAATATTTGGACTTTTATATCCTCGACAAACCTTACAAAATCAAAAGTGAAGAATGAACCCGTTAAGGTCAAAGTATCAGCAACGTGGTTTTCTTCCCTAGGTACAACTTGAAAGTTGAAAGACACAAACTTTTCAATAATTTTCTTATCCTTTCAGTAGTATTGTTTGAGGCGAGGGTTATAAACCTCATACTTATCTCTGATTTGGTTCACAACTAGCTTTGAATCATTGCTCACCAACAAATGGAGGATTCCTAAGTCTAATTCCTTTTGAAGGCACTGAATTAACGCTTCATATTCTACCATGTTATTGGTGTTGGGAAACTCTATTCGAAAAGAAAAATGGATTGCCTTTCCCTTGGGATCACACTAAAATACCCCAGCACCAGATCCATTCTTGGACTTATCACCATTAAAATCCATGCTCCACATCACCTCCTCTAGATAAAAAGGAGGGATACATACATCTTCTTCAGATAACACAATATAAGTACCCATCCATGTGTCTTGAAAAGACACATGTCTCATATTGTAAGAAGCAGGTGCAACCTGCTCTCGGTATTTTGGCTCTCTCTTAATGTCAAATTCTATACCCTTATGATAGAAGGTGAAGTGGGTTCCTTCCATGAAGTAACAACCCCGTTGTAACTTGAAGAAACATTCTCTACCTAAAATCATACCATATGCTTCAGGTATACCTGCTACAATGACATCTATGAGGATGCTCTCATTAGGATCTTGGTTGAAAGTAATGGATAAGTTCTTAATTTAACCAATGGTTTCTACGGTCCTTGAATCCAAAGCAAGTAGATCATTACAAGGACATGTGCAGTCAATGCCTATTATACTCATAACTCAAAGGGGAATGACATTATGCCTTGATCTTATGTCAAAGAAATAGTTATGGAGCACAAAATTGAAAATATTTAATGACACATAGAAAGGAGGAAGTCCTGGGTCTAAATCAATGAAATGATATGCCTCCTTTGGTTGAGAAAATGCCTTTTTGGAAAGAGGAATTATCTTTTATTTTTTCATGAAGTAGACGTGTTTTGTAATACATGAAAAGGTTTTCAAACCAAACAAGTGTCCTAAGAGCATCCAATAATGTCATGTGGGTTGGGACTTTTTCTAGATATTCAACTACATTGTAATTTGTTGGTGTTGGGAAGCATGATGCAGGATCATTAGGTACAACCTTGTTTGGATTCCATGGAACTCAGTTCCTTGGAGGCGAAGGTGATCTACCACTCATGATAGCTTTGTTTTTTTCCTTTTTATTTTGGATCAGTTTTGGCCCCTTCTTCTCCTTGCGGATTTGGTTTAGAGGCTTGAATCCTAGTTTCCACAACAAATATTCCAAAGTAAGGAGAGTTATAATCATGAGGCACATAATATTCCATGTTGACATGATCATTTTATGAAGTGGAGGTAATCTTATTGTTTATTGGAGGTAAATGTGATTTTTTTGAATTTGGACAATTCCAAGTAGTGTGTATACAAGTAACAATACTCGGCATCATGGAAGTATTTGTAAAAGTGGAACAAATCCACTTTATCAACATTCTTCCTAGGATGAGGAGTAGGAGGGAGAGGAGGTCTTGACCTCGAAGGTGAAATAAAATTCAAGTCATTTACTTTTTTATTAAGGGAAAGGATTTGATTGTTCATGTTCATTAATAATTTCAGCATTTCATAACTTTCCCTTTCTTCCATCCTTGAAGTTGGGGGAGGTGGGGGTTCTTATTGAGGACCCTCATTTCGAGGTACTTAATTCCTAGGCCTCCCGTTAAAATGGGGTTGTGCTACAAGTGAGGGAAGCATACCAGATTCCTCCATGTTTCTCTCAAATTCTAGGGCACTAGCCTTGGCCACATCTAAAGTTTGAATTGATTTGTCTTTCAATATGTATTTTATGTTTGGATTCATAGTGGTCGTGCAGTAGTGGAAAAAATTGTTCACTGATGGTTGGGAAGTAGTTTGGATTTTGTTCAAGGTGGAGGTAAAGAACTAATTGAAGTTTTGAATTTTCTTTCCCTCATGCATAGAGATGGTTGTGAAATCCCTGAGTAGGGAAGCCACATCATCTGCTCCTTGGAAATGTTTCTTGAACACTTGTACCATAGTGTCCCATTCTTGGATACAAACATTAGTAAGAAAGAGATACCATCTCGTTTATTCCCCTTCAAAGGTTGTTACAAAAAGTCTAATTATGACATTAAGAATGGTTATGTCCATAAGTGCAAATGCATCATCGAAGTTTTCTATATGTTAACCATAATTCAATGGACCAACACCACCAAACTTAGGAAGTTGGTTTGGGGCATCTGTAGGAATATCATGAAGAGGTTGGACCAACCTTAAAGGAGTCCTGGGGTTCCATGGCATTACCATCGGAATAGGCATGGGAGGAACAAAAAAAGTTGTTGAAACAATTAAGGGGACAAACTAAGGGTTGGTAACTGTCGATGGACTAACTAGTGCTTATTTTAGTCTTGGGTTTCAAGTAGAAGAAGAAGAAGAGGGCGACTTAGTTTGTATGATAGGTGTAACAAGTTTCTCTGGTTTCCTAGATGTTTGTGTCTCGATACTTGTTTTATTTCACAAGCTTTGGCTTCTTGTAATCCTAGGTGACACTATTTCCCTAGTCTTAGGATGTTTCTGCCCTACCAGCTTGCAAGTGGATGAGGTAAGGAGTTTGAATAAAAGAGAGGTATCACACCAATAATCCTACTTTTTCTAACAAGCTGTCAAAGTAACCCAACTTAAACAAATGTTTGTTTCTATTTCTTCTCCAAGTGAAAGGTAAGGTACAACAATTGATAAATGTTCATGTCAGTGTGAACAAGTGGAATCGAATACTGAAAAGGTAAGAGGGAAAGAAAGTTTGATGGTATTTATGACTCCCTAATGTAATGAAATTATAAAGGAAGTAAACTATGACAATTACCAAGGAAAACTGATGAAACTATTAATGACATTGTCTTGAATTTCTGTCAAAAGGTGGGAAAAAGACACCAAAGAATTTGGGTTTGATGCTGAGTAAAATTTTGGGATACAAAAAAACCAAATAGATTTCCAGATCCCTAGTGGAGTCACCAGGAAAGGGACGTGTTATAAGAAAAATCTATCTGTCAGGACAGATCCAACCTATCTAGTTGTAAAGTTGGTTACAACCTCTTTGATAACTTAGCACGAGGCTGAGACTACCCACACCTTAGATGGTCCTATGTCTGAGGTGGTGAAAAGGGGAAAAAGGAGAGGTGAGAAACTTACAAAAAAGTCTCTCTTAGGACCACCCACCCTGGGTATTTTCCTCCCTTAGCTTCCGAGATGGAAAAATGGCCTTGGGGTGAAAATTATAAACAAGTGGACAAAAAAAAGATTGTTGATTTTTAGGACAACAAACTAATAAAAGAAAACAAAAATCTATTTTCAACCTTAACACCTTGGAAATGTTGAAATATTGTAACTACAAAGAGTATTCTATTTATTATAGAGTTATTATTCATTAGATCAATCCCCTTTTGTTGATTGATCATGTCGAGCATTGTAATTGACCAAATCCCCTTTTGTGGACTGGTCAAACCCTAAATATAATATACAAATTGAGAAGTCGGCCCCCAAGCTAATTAAAGCGGTTTTAACCACTAAGAAGACAAGTTGACCCTACCCAATGAAGAGATACCTTTTTAACACTTGCTAGTTTATTTAAATAAAGGAAGTCAATGCGTCATTATCTCACTCACACATTCTCTCATCCAGTGTGCAATTTTGGTAGATGCAATTGGGATAAGAATGAAGAGAGAGGTGCATTTCTCAGTTTTGTATATTCTCTAGTGTTTTGGTTTATTGTCTTGGAATTGTATTGGCTATCTATATTAAGGAAGTTTTTTTTTGGTTTTCTCCCCCATGAAGGTTTCCTAGGATAAATGTTGTGTATCTTGTGATTGTGTTTCTCTCAGTGATCCAACATATGCTATTGTTATCTAGTAAATTGAAAAGAAACCTATTAATAGGTTAAACCTTAACATGGTATCAAAGATAAATTGAAGAGAGCATATTTCACTGCATAAAGAAAAACGTCATTGTTGTCGTACAAGAAAATTAGGGCTTTTTGTTGAAGAAGAATATCAGCCTAAAAACCATCTAGAAAAGTGTGCCCTAGCCTAGGTAACTCTTTGGCACCTTGAGTGCACCTTTTTTCAAACCCTAGTTTTGACTAGTACCAAAAAAATAGAAGAAACAGAAAACCAGAAGTACCAGAAAACCAAGAAACTGCAACCAATACTAGATGTACCGGTCCATAATTCCGTTGGTCCAGTTTGAAGGGGAAAAATTTGGATTTTATGAAATCTAACTACACTAGGCTACTCACCTCAGTTAAGCGCACCTCCTGGTAAGTTCAAAATTAAATTCTAAGCATTTTCAATTTTTGGTCATTTTCCTAGCTCTAGGTAAAGATGTCTGCAAGCACTAAGCTTGTTGACAAGCTAGAAGGTGTGGAAAACTTCCATTCCTGGAAGTATAGGATTGCACTCATTCTTGAAGAGAATGACCTAGCGGGATTCATTAAATAAGATGTACCAGAACCTACCAATGTTGCAGCTAAAGAAAAACACCAAAAGGACAAAATTAGGGACAAAAGAATTATTGTAGATTCTATTAAAGATCACTTGATTCCTCAAGTGGCTTCAAAGAATAATCCCAAAGAAATTTTTGATGCCCTAATCGGGATGTATGAAGGAAAGAACATCAAACAAAAAATGAATCTAAGAACTCAACTCAAAAGTACAAGGATGCAGAAAGGAGAAACAATTCAAGAGTATTTCTCTAGAATATCACAATTCATGGAATATATAGAAGCAATTGGTGATACTCTAGATGAAGACAAACTCATAATGACAACGCTTAATGGTCTCACAAGACCTTGGGATGCATTCATCCAAACTATTTGTGCCAGAAAGGAGAAACTACACTTTGAAAGTCTTTGGGAAGAATGTGTTCAAGAAGAAGCAAGAGTGGCTAACCGAGAAGTAATACTATCAAGAGATGAAGATAAATCCCTAGTTGCTCATACTAAAGAAAGAAGGAAGAGGTCTTACTTCCAGAAAGAAACTCATCAACATAAAGAATCTCACTCCTCAAACAAATACATACATAAATAATCTCACCCTCCAAGGAGATTCCAGAAGTTTCATAAAGGTCAAAGAAGAGAAAAATATTTCTCATTCTACCAATGTTACCATTGTGACAAAATGGGACATATTGCTAAGAATTTTCTGGATAGAATAGAAGAATAAAAGAAGAGAATAAAGAGGCACCATTCCCACATAGTTGAAGATGAAGATCCACCCACAAAGATGATAAAAGAACAGTTTGAAGACTATGTCTTAATCTCTTCCCTCTCAGGATCAATGTCACTTGGTGAGGACACTTGGCTCATAGATAGTGGTGCTTCCAAGAACATGAAAATTCAAAGAGAAATTCTCTCTTGCCTTACAGAAAAGAACTTTCCCTAGATATTTACACTTGGATGTGGTTATCAGTACCCTATTAAAGGAGTAGGAGAATCAAATTACAAACTTGATTTAGGAACCCCAATGAAGATGAAGGATGTACTATATGTACCAGTTTTGACAAAGAACTTACTTTGTATCTCAACTTTAGATAATAAAGGCTTTAGAGTCTCTTTCATAGATGGAGAATTTCTTATGTGGCCCAAAGGAAAAACCATGGAAGAATAAATTGTTATTGGAAAAGAAGACGGTGGCTTGTATAAACTAAAAGGTCACTCAGAAGTAGCCTTGAATCATTCCATTGATAATTCATGTGAACTTTGGCATAGAATATTATCTCACATTAACTACAAGGCATTACTATATGTAATCAAGGCAGTCACAGGTCTACCAGAATTCAAGGTTGACCATGAAGGCATGTGAAACGGGTGTGCACAAGGAAAGAACATCACGAACCCTTTCTCGAAGAGAGACAACAAAGCAGAAGGAGTCCTAGAGCTCATTGTAACACCCCAGGTTCTGAACCCCCATTTTAAATAATGTATTGTTACAATGCTAAGAGGCCAGAGTGCCCAAAAAATTATTAAAAGGCCACTGTACCTAAGAAATGTAATGCTTTGATCATTATTAATAATAAACACATCATTGGTTGCTAGACAGACAAGGACTAGAGTTATAGGGGGCTATGAATCCATAAGAGAGGGGGCTTGAGGGGATAAATGTTTATTTCCTATTTTTTTTCTATTTACCCTTTTTGTCTAGGGGAGGTGATCAATTACATGAGCCTCTTGGGGGATGCCAAGAGGTTCTTGATTCCCCAAAAAATAATTAAACCCACCCCTGGACTATTGTGGGGGTTGGTCGATATCTTGTTCACCCATTTTCCCATTCTCTCCTTCATATGTTCATGCGTTCATTCACTTTCTCACTCATTCATTCATTTTGTCCTTACGTATCACTCATTGATCCATCCTCATCCACGTCTTGGGTTGGGAAAGGGAAACAAACTACCGAAGAGCATCCATGGTATTGTTGGTTGTAGAGGTCGCTAGTGTAATCCATCCATGACTTGAGGCCTACATGTCTGAGGTGCATTGGCTTGTGTCCAGCCTTGTTCATAGCTGTGAGTCTTGAGATTTCCAACATTGATATTTTGGACCAATTCCGTTGGAGCCCCTGGAAGGAGAAGGACTTCCTGAGGGACTGTGTGGCAGAGAAGGGTGGAGGTCCATTCTTTTGGGTGGTGCAGGATGGGTAGAAGAGAGTTGGGTACTTGGATTGTTGTGAGTGCTGGGAAAGCCTGTGAGGGCTTGAGTGATAATTGGTTTGGGAAGACAAGTAACACTCTGGAACCATCCTTGTGGATTCATAGCCCTGGCTCGGGGGTGACACTGCTATTGAGATTTGGAGCAGTAGTTTCTACGGCTGGGTGGAACGTCCTTGGTCTGCGGCCAGTTGGTGTCATCTTTTATAAAGATAAGTGATATATGTTATGGTATTAATTATCTGTATATGAATTTATTCTGCTGTGTATTTATTTATCATATGATTGAAGCTTTAGAGTATGCATGCTTGCTAGTTATTGTTGTGCATGTTGTTAGATCTTTTATTTTATGCATCCTTATTAATTTAAAAAGGCATCAATAAGAGAAAGAAGTCCTAGGGTGGGCTTGAAGGTGGCGTAACCCGGCCTATGGGTGCCCAGGGTGTGTTACAGATTGGTATTAGAGATTATGGTTGAAACACTGGGCCGGTATGGGCCAGGTCTGTTGGTCAGAGTCTTGTGGTTGAGATCGAATTATGATCGTGAAGTTGAAAATCTCAGGAGGAATGGTGTTGTAGAATCTAGGTAGGAGTTAGAATGTCAGAGATCCTTTGTAAGGGTTCGAAGGATCATGACCATCCCCTTCGAATTCAAGAGAAATTGCCACTGTGGGATCAAGAGATATTTGGGATTATTGGATCGGAGGGAAATTGAACAAGGGTCATCTGATAAAAGAAAACAAAAGGTTAAGTCACAACGGTTAGATCTCATTGGAGAGAGATCGACAACTAGGAGGCATTGTGAGGATCAAAGTTGCATGGGAGTTAATTCCCCAAGGTGGTACCACAATCCAAACCATGGTTTGACCGAGGGGTTATGTGTCAGCGYCAGAATAATTGCGGGGTGAAAGGTGGGTTACTCCAAACCACCAATGCATGCCCCCACAAATTGAAAGGAATTATATGTTAGTGCTCGAACATCAACACTCTGAAGAGTTGAAGTATACCTAGACCATTGAACRAAGTGGACACGTGGCAGGAGATATTKCACTCCGACGGATAACCACTTCAAAAAAAAGACGGATGTGAAAATTCATAACTCCCGACGGCCCGAAGTCCAGAGTTCATCTGGACCGTCCATCAACAAGGACATGCAACGCCAGATCTCTTACTTCAGAGACATAGTAGTCCAGAAGGTTTTGCAGAGTGGAGCACTAGGGAAAGAATTACCCGAAGTCCCGAAGTAATTGAGGACCATACAAATCAATAAGAACCATTGATCTTTGCAGAAGTATCTCTAGAAGTCCCAAAGTCTAGGGTTAACACAGACCGTTCGATAAGGGAGACACATGTCGGCAGATTGGCCAGTTTAGGAATTCGGAGTTTGGGAGAATTGGAAGTGTGCTAGTGTGGAAACTCCTGAAGCCCAAAGTCCCAAATCTCGAAGAGTCGAAGCAGTGGGGAATGATGATGTCACCTGAAGGTGATGTGGACCCCAGAATTTCAAAGTGACATGGCTTGCGGATGTCACCTGGGATGACATGGACACATGGGATGTGTGCCACATGTTAGTGAGTTTTGAACACATGGAGAATTGAAATGTCAGTTAGAATGTGACACATGTCACCCACCTAATTTGTCCACGTGTCCACTTCTATTATTTATCCATGTGGAGACAGATCATTTAGTCTGGAGACTGGGAACTCTAGAGGAAAAAGATGTGGCAGTTGGCGTTGGGTCGAGAACTCCTAAAGAGTCGAATTGATTCGTAGCTGTTGATCTGTGAGAGACACGCATCGATGGATCGTCGACTTCAGGTGAAAGCACTCCAGGAGAAAGTGAAGGAAGAGAGTTTGAAACTCCTGAGGCCCAAAGAGCCGAAGCGATTCATGGTCATCGATCTATGGGAGGACATGTGTCAACGAATCGTCGGATCCAGGAAAAAGCATTCTAGGAGGAAGCAAGCAAGGGAAGTTGAGACTTTCGAAGGCCAGATTTTTGAAGTGGATATCGATCAATGATCATGAAAGAAGACAAGGATTTTTGATCTATTCCTAGTTGAAGGTTTCAAAGTTGCAAAGCGCAAGGAAGGATTTGGCCATGGTTTTGAGCCGTGGTCACCTGGGGAAGTAGTTTGAAGGGAGTGCCTGTGAAAAATTAAATTATGTATTGTTTAAGGGATAACATGAAAGTATTACATGGTGAAGATAAATACATATATGTTCTTCATGAATTGCAAAGAAAAAGGACATGTAACATGGTTTGACAATTTTTTTTTATCATATGCTTAATTCTAACAAAAATGGTCACTTGCACATTTTACAGAATTACGGGGTTTAAACAAATCAGCTCAGAATGCGTATTGAAGAAATGGAAGAAGGTGAGGGAGCCTCCAACCATGATAAGGAGGTCAAAGGACAGAATACCATAGTTGGAAATGCAAAGACAGAGTCCAATGAATGCAAGGGGAAAGGAGAGTAGGAAACATAATAGAAACTGTAAGAAGCCTAAAAATAGAAGTGTAGAGCTATAAGGCAGACAATGAGAGACTGATGAGAGAGAAAAGTAAGATAAATGCTCGAGTGTTGAAGAGCTTAAATCAGCTGCAGAGGAAAATGAAGAAGGGATCAAACTTAAAACAAGAGGAAGAAGGTAGGTTTCGTGAAAGAAGAGAGGATAGTGGAAGAACTAGTTATTCGAGAAGTGCCGACAAAATTCATAGGCACCATTCACCTCCTTACTCAGAAAGAAAGTTTTATGCATCAGAAGATCCCATAAGCAGTCCATAGGTGTCTCTTGTTAGGCACCAGAGAAAGAGACAGGAAGTGGATAGTTTGCAAGGAGAGCTAAGGAAGCTTAAGCCACCCTCCTTTGATGGTGAAAGATAAATGGAATATGACACTGAAGCATGGTTTCTTGGACTCAAGAGATATTTTCAATTGCATAACTATTCATCAAAATTGGAAGCTAGGATTGCCACCTACCATTTACACGGGAAAGTTGCAATGTGGTGGGATCAATTGAAGGAAGTTGAACATATTAATGAGAATAGGATCACTTGGAAGAAGTTCAAGAAGTACTTCTAGAAGGAGTACCTCTCAGAGCATTTCTATGACAAGAAAATGTAGTAGTTCTTTGAACTTAGGCTAGGAAGCATGACTATGGCAGAATATCAGAAGAAATTCTTGGGATTGTTAAAATATGTTGAGTTTATAAACAATGAAAAGGTAAAGATACAAAGGTTTTTGAGTGGATTGCTAGCCTTTTATAAAGAAAATATTAGGTATGATGAGCCCAAGACCTTGATTGAGGCCATTAGGAAGGATAAATACCTGTATGAGCAAGGACATGAAAGAGAATCCTAGTAGAAATATTAGAATGGATTGGCTGGACAAGCATCATGATGTCCTAGATTGTCATAGAAAGACATTTACATGTCTTGATGGGGATGGAAAACAAAGAACTGTGAAAGGAGTTCCAAGACCCATCTCTATAAGGGACATTTCAACGTTACAGTTGAAGAGATGTTTTAGAAAAGGATGTCAATTGTATGCAATGCATGTGGAAGAGCCAAAAAATATAAAGGGGCCAAGCCTTGAAGATTTATCAGTACTACAGGAATTTGAAGATGTATTCCAAGAAATCCCAGGGTTGCCACCAAGAAGGGAGATAGATTTCTCAATTGATCTAGTGCCTGGAGCTGCCCCGGTGTCAAAAACACCTTACATAATGAGCACACCATAGTTAAAAGAATTACAAATGCAGTTGGAGGAATTGTTGAAGAAGGGGTGCATACGTCCAAGTTTTTCACCTTGGGGAGCACCAATACTTTTTGTTAAAAATAAGGATGGAACCTTGAGGTTGTGTATTGAATTTCGACAACTGAACAAGGATATCATAAAAAACAAGTATCCTCTACCCAGAATTGATGACCTCTTTCATCAGCTAAGAGGAGCAAAGATATTTTCAAAGATTGAACTGAGGTCATGATACCATTAGGTAAGAATCAAGGAAGAAGACATTCATAAGACAACCTTTAGGAATAGGTATGGGCATTATGAATTTGTAGTGGTGCCATTTGGACTGATCAATGCACCAGCTATCTTTATGTGATTAATGAATGGCATATTCAATTTTTTTTTGGATAAGTTTGTCATAGTGTTCTTGGATTACATACTTGTCTATTCTAAGTCTGAAGAGGAGCATGGACATCACTTAAGACTCATATTGCAAGTGCTAAGAGAACATCAGTTGTATGCCAAGTCGAGTAAGTGTTGTTTTTATCAAAAGCAGATCCATTACTTGGGAAACATTATCTTAGAGCAAGGCATAACAATAGATCCAAAGAATATTGAAGCCATTAAAGGATGGCCAATGCCCAGAAATGTGTCAGAAGTCAGATATTTTATGGGATTGGCTGGTTACTATAGAAGGTTCATAGTAGGGTTCTCTAAGATTGCTCATCCCATCACTTCTTTGCAAAAGAAGGGAACTAAATTTGAATGGACACCTAAGTGTTAAGAGAACTTTAATTTGTTGAAGGAATTACTTACTAGTGCACCTGTATTAAAGATTGCTGACCCAAATGAATGTTTTGTGGTATGTACAGATTCATGTAAGGAAGGCCTTGGGGGAGTCCTCATGTAAAATGGACATGTCACTGGCTATGAGTTCAGAAAGCTTAAGGATCATGAGAGGAACTATGCCACACATGACTTGGAGCTTGATGCCATTGTCCATTCCTTGAGTATGTGGATGCATTATCTCATGGGGAAGAGATTTGAACTAAGGATAGACCACATTGGCCTGAAGTATCTTTTTGAACAACCAACCTTGAATGCTAGGAAAACAAAATGGATGGAATTTTTAAGTGAATATGACCTCGATATCAAGCATATCAAAGGAAAAGAGAATAAATTTGTCGATGCACTTAGTAGAAGAGTGCATCTCATGCATGCTACTGTTGTCAGTATGCATCAGTCGGAATTTAAGAGCAAAATGTTATATGGTATTGTTACAGATCAACATTACCTTCAAGTAAAGGAAATCTTACAGCAAGGAGATGTACAATCGAAAATAAAGGAGTATGAGATAAAGGAAGATGGAATACTCATACATAAGAATAGAATCTATGTTCCTAGTTCCAGAGAACTGAGGAATTTGGTATTGAAGGAAATGCATGATGTTCCTTATGTTGGACATCTTGGTTACCAGAAAACAATTACAACAGTAAGAAGTCAATTCTTTTGGCCAAGAATGAAAAAGGATGTTGCTAGTTACATTTCTCAATCTATGGAATGTCAGAAGGTGAAGGTTGAGCATAGGCACCCAGTGGGTTTGCTACGGCCATTACCAATCCCAGAGAAGAAATGGGAAGTGATAACCATTGACTTCATAACTAAATTAGCTAGGACAACAAGGCAACATGATTCAATCATGGTGGTGGTTGACAAATTAACAAAGGCTTCTCATTTTTTTCCCGTAAAGACAACACATACACTGACTAATATTGCAGAAATTTACATGAGAGAGATTGCTAGGTTGCATGGGATACCTAGGACAATTGTCTCGGACATAGATACAAAGTTTACCTCCAATTTCTGGAGGGGATTGTTTAAATTATTTGGTACAAATCTAAACTTTAGCACAACATACCATCCCCAGTCAGATGGACAAATAGAGAGGGTCAACCAAATAATTGAAGACATGCTGAGAATGTATATGATGGATAAGCCATCTAAGTGGGTAGATTACTTGCACTTGGTCCAGTTTGCATATAATAACAGGTATCAAGCTTCATTGAGAAGATCCCATTTGAAGCCTTGTATGGTAGGAAACGAAATACTCCAGTGAGTTGGGACAACCCAATAGATAGAGTGGTACTTGGGCCAGAGTTTCTCAAGGATATGGAAGACCAGATGGTTAAGATCAAGTAGAATTTGAAGTCAACTCATGATAGACAGAAAGTTTAAGCAGATACAAACATGACAACTAGAGAATTTAAAGTAGGGGAGCATGCACTTTTGAAAGTGAAGCCCAATAAAAGCTATTTGAAATTGGGTAGTTGTACAAAGTTGGCAGCCAAATTCTATGGTCCATTTGAAATATTGGACAGAATAGGGCCAGTTGCATACATGCTTGCATTTCCTGCTTCCATGAATGTGCATAATGTATTTCATGTATCTTTACTAAATAAATATGTACATGATCCTAACCATGTTATTGATTGACATCTGATTCAGGTAGAGATAGAGGGAGACTTTCAGGTTCAACCAGTGTGTGTATTGGACAGAAAGGTCAAAATGCTTTGGAATCGAGTTATAGAGATGGTAAAAGTTTAGTGGACCTGCTACGGTCCTGAAGATGCTACCTGGGAGAACGAAGATTCCATGCGGGAAAAATACCCATAGATTTTTGAATAAAATTTGATATTTTGATCTCTATTTTGTATATGCACTAAGGACAATGCCAAAATAAGGGGGAGGGGATGTAATACCCTGGGTTCTGAACCCCGATTTTAAATAATGTATTGTTACAATGTTGAGAGGCCAGAGTGCCCAAAAAATTATTAAAAGGCTAATGTGCCTAATAA
>JASDQU010103603.1:119965-130776 GCA_032191745.1 Picea mariana
GATGAAGATGGATCAATGAGTTGTCATTGATACATGATGCATAGTTGATGTATATGATGCAGTGGTGGATTGATGCATAGATGAATCATTATAGTGTTATCATGATTGATAAAGTTCACAAATGGATGAACTCCAAAGTGGTCCCCTTATGGTGAAAGCCCTCATGGGAAGATGCTTTGTGGTTGAGTTGTGGTTGGAAGGACTCATTCTTGTATGTGGAATAATGAGATGAAGATCAATAAATTTGTTGATGAAACTATCCTAGATGGATAGTGCTTGTCATGCCATTTATGGTGGTATGTGGAATGTCATATAACTCCTCACGGTTTGAGAGTTATGGCCCTAGAAAGTTGAAGGACCCCCATGTGTTGGATTGAAGCCCCAAATGGTCAAAGAAGTCAAAGTGCCCTAAAAGAAGAAATCATTGTTTAAATTATAAATTAAAGTGACAAAGTCAAGATGGATTATTTAAATAATAAAGAAAAGTGACAAAATCAAGAAAGATTATTTAAATGATAAAGTATTTGAGAACTTTCTATTTATGAAAAGTGGTTGACCCTAAAATAAGGAAAATAGGTTAAGTGACCTAAAAATGGGTTAAGTGAGCTAGAGGATGAAAGTATAAATAAGATAGCTAGGGTCTCTTGCATATTATTCTTCTTTTTTGTGGATCAATGGAGAGCTTCTTGTGAATATCTTTTGGAGTATTGATGGAGAGCTTCTTGTGAATATATTTTGGGGTATTGATGGAGAGCTTCTTGTGAGAGCATATTATTGGTGTGGATTTCTTGAGCATGATTGAAGATCTATTCTAAGGAAGAGAGAGAGAGAGGAGGATCTCAAGGACGCATCAAAGTTTCGGCAATGTCATAGATATTGACGGAAAAATTCACGGAGCTTCAGAAACCCTAGTTTCTAAGGTATACACAGGTTGTCTGTGTATAGGGTGCATATGCATTGAAGGTATACTTGGGCTGACTGTGTACAGGGAGAGTATAGTGGATAAAATCATGGAGATTTGTGTTGGAGATAGTGCCAAGCTCTTGGATGATGAGGCAGGTTCCAGATCTGCATTCTATGGGCTCAGATCTATCACTAAGACACTGGTATGATTACATTATTGTCTTGATGGATACTATTGTTTGATCTATGGTGAATGCTTAGGGAACTCTTGGTATGGATTCTATGATATGGTTCAGTTTGGATGATTTGGTTGATGGAGTGATCATTACTCTTGTGATTCAGTGGTGACATGATTGCTATGGTATACTAGTTGTTTATACATGATTGAGATAACATTCATATTTATTTGTTGTGGAGAATGAGCAAGCTATTGGAGAGCTTGGATGTGTTGTGACTGGCTGGTGGTTAGATTGGACATTCAGAGACAAAAGAGAATGGTATATTGATTGCAGAGAATCTGAGTTGATCTTGAAGGACAAACCCTAACAGCTCAGAAGGTATACGTACGTTGTTGTATATAGTGATCATGTGCATACGCGGGCTATAGTGAGTCAAGGCACGTGCACACGCTGCTGCATTACTGACAAGTCGTGTACCTGTTGACAAATTGATATTTGTTGAGGATTGTTTCCTCATCTCATTTGGTGCTGAGGGTGTAAGCCGAGTCTTGCATTATAGAGCTGGTGCTCTTGTAGAGTTGTACTCTATTCAATTGTTGCTGATAAACCCCTAGATTATTGTTCATAATAAAAAGAAAAATTGTACATACATATTGTGTTATTTGTGTTCCTTGTAGTGATGACTTGATGATGATATATTGTTGATATATGTTCTCATCTAACTGGTTATAAATGAAAGCAATGGGTAATAAATAAATGTTTAATGTTAACTAAGGAGTTTTTGTAAAGAGGGGAGCTTTTGGGAAAAAGAGCCCCACACTCATTCACCTCCCCCTCTAAGTGTGGTAGGTGTATCCAACAGTGTTGCGCACTGAAACAAGTCATCGGTGATTTCTTTTACTTGGTCACCTATATTCTCCAAATCATCCTCTATTAAATTCTAGATAGCCACTTCCTTAATGGATTTTCACTTCAGTTGTTGTTGTGAGGGTCTCATTGTCTCTAGATATTTTCTCTTTTTGTCATTGCACAGTGTTGTCGGTTGATTTGTTTCCTCTAGGCCCTTTCCTTTGTCCTAGTCATCTCCTTCTTCTTCATCCTCACCAAAATCATGTATTTTTGGGTTTTTCTTCTCTATTTTCCCTGTCTCTGTGGGTGGAATCTTCCACTCCTCGTCCCAATAAACCATAATGTGGCCCATCTCCTCTTCTGTCAATATATATTGTGTTGGCAACCACTACTAATATAGGTCCTTCTTTTCCTGTATATACATGTGTTGATGCCCTACCTTAAAGTGTGCCACTGCCTTGTATTCCTATACCACTACCTTGTATGCCTTGTATGCGCCTTATGTGTAGTATACCAAAGGTTTTGATATCACTGTCTAAAGAAGGCTTCTCCTTGACTCCTAAAAAATGATTTTCATCTAGCTCCCTCCAAGACGATAGCTCTATTAGGATAAATAACCTAGAGTAGTGGAATTTTTTCCTCTTATCCTGCACTTCTTCGTAGTCAATAAAAAATTGATTTAACAAAAACATTTCCTAGTTTGTCTGGACACCCTCGACACATCATTCTACTATCACTATAACTGTTGTTGGCACATGATATTTTCTGCACTACCTCAACAATTTATAGGCTAATTATTGCATCACAAACCTTACCATGGGGTCGCAGATGCTAACGACGTCCATTCCACGATGTGCATGAAATGTATGGAATTTCTATTTCATGCTCTCAGAGAGAGTCTTTTCGTTCTTCTTGTTAAAAACAATGATGTTGGATCCCCCCCTATGAAAAAAGACCTGTAATGTGTACTATTAAATCAATATCAATGGACATTGGCCTATCAAGCCACATGTATCCCTGTTGCACACAACTTAGCAGCATTTTTTCACATGCATTGATCTCCCGGATCCGTCCAAAATGTGGTATATTGAACAAGTTTAGAAGACCTACTTTCTGCAACCCCCTAGCCCACACTTGTAGCTCGATAACTATCATATGAGTCTCATAACTAATTGACTTGATCAAAAAATTGTTGTGTACTATCTATGGAATCTTCTTTTCTTATATGATGTCATGGTCAACTTATTTTAGGGCTGGTATCATACCTAACATATCCCCTTCCACACTGACTCCCTTTGGAATCAGTGGCTCCACTAATGGATACTTTGCATCCTTTTGTAAATGGACCTATTTCTCTGATGGATTTATCGGTGGGATATAATCATTGGGGAATGTTTTTGCTAAGGAAAATGTCTCCCATGTCTATTCTACTATCAGAAATATTGTTAGTTGACCGTGCAGTTTCTTCAGTACTGATGATGAAACTCCTACTGCTTTAGGTGGTGTCATCTTCCTTTGCGACACTAATCTCAACTTCCAACTAGTTCTGGAACTTCATTCTGAACTTTAGCTCTTCTTCTTTGTAACTTTAGCTTTTTGTCTCTATAAATTTGGCTCTCTATGTAAATTATGAATGGAAATAGTATTCCCCCATCATCCCTTCACTTTCTTTTATACTGCATTTCCAGCTGTAGATTCCTTTCGCTGCTAAAATTTATGTCTAATCCAACAATGGTTGACATTCATTACCTACCTTAATGCTCCATTAACTCGGTATCTTCAGCGATTTTTTTGTTCAATTCTGCAACCTGTCACGATCTTTTGCCCATTCTGCATTTATTATTATGAAACGCCACTACTTAGCTTTCATGGTAGCTCTTTACTTCACGACATGTCATGGACTATCTTAATTTCTCTTAGTTGTCATCTACAAAATATTGTCTCTCTGTGCGATCTCTTCCTTTTGCACAATATTGCTTCCTTCGTTTATGCATCCTTCTTTTCCTACTAACCTTAACTTCTTGGACTTCTCGATTTTCAACTTCTTTCCTTAACCCTTTTCCTATTTTAGTTGTTTTTTCTTTCTTTTTCTGTCGTTTCTTCTTATAGTACTCTATGATACAAGTTAACCTACACAACTCCTCTAGTGAACATAAGGACGATCATCCTTGTATATATTTAGCCGACTCATATTCACTAGTCCTTCCATGACTTGTCCATCCAATTGTTCTAACTTAACAACACCTGCATCAGTCACATGTTTGATCACGTATGGCCCTAGCCAATGTGTCCTAAACTTTCTTGGTGCTATAAGAACTTACTTTCATAGAGAATTACTAGATCTCATGTCTATAACTTCTTCTACCTAATGTTTCTATCATGTCATGCTTTTTCACATGCTTTTTGTACTTGGTGATGGAATCCTGTGATAAATTGATCTCCCTCTAATACTAGTAACTGTGATAGTATTGCTTCTATTGCGTTGGAATTCATAATGTATGCCATCGCAACAATGGGCAGAATTGGTACAATAAACTCCATGGGAATTATATTCTTATCCATATGATAATCTAAAAGGTATCTGACCTTTCAATTTCTTGTATGTAGTTCTATAAGCCCATAATATTGCATGGATTCTTAAGTCCCAATCATCTCATCCTACATTGCACACCTTGGTCAATACATTCTCCAGTATCTTATTAAAGGCCTCCATGGTGCCATTTTCTTACAAGTGATATGAATTTCTCTTGTGATGTTGTATCTGGAACTCTTGTATCAATGCTACAATGGTCTTGTTTAAAAATCAAGTCCCTTGATCGCTCATAAGTACTTTAGGACACCCAAACCTTATAACTATGTTCTCAAACACGAACCATGCAATTGTCTCCACGTTGCAATCTGTAACTTGTTATACCTCTGCTCATCTTGTTAAGTAGCCTGTCATGGTAATTATATACCTGGCTCATGTTCTCCTCATTGGTGGATTAATCAGTCTAAAAAAATCCACTACCCATTTGTCAAACCCTTGTAATGTGACTTGTAGATTCAAAGGAATATGATCCCTTCACAATGGTCTCCCTACTCTCTAACACACATCGCAACTCTGACAATATTCCTTCACATCATTATGGAGGGTAGGCCACCATATCCATGCCTTTTTTTCTTTGATTCTACTAGCGCAAATCCCAAAACTTATTCAAAGTGCCTATCCAACAATCCCCAAACAGTCACTTGTGTCTCGTCCTGAGCCACTTAGGCCTTCTTCAAGTGCACCATGAATGCTTCGAAGGTCTCCTTCATTGTTGCATCCTTTTCATTGAACTCTATTTCCTTCTACAAAATTTGGTCAACGGTTGTGTCGATAGTGATCCGATCTTGCATCTTTTCAGCACTTTTGTCAATTTCCTATTTGATTATCCCTTGAGTTGTTGTTAATGTTGTTGTCACTCTGTATGATTCATCCTATAGTACTTATATTTGTTTTGCGCGAGCCTGCTGGTCCACCTTGAGATGATCCATTTCTAAATACAACTTTATGTTCTCATTCATCGCTATTACCACCTCTGCTGGTGGTAATGTGCCCATCATTGCTTATAATTTATGCACCTTTTCCTATGCATTCTGAATCTTCTGACTTATCTCTTGTTGCACCCTATCTTCACTTATTTGTGTCTAGACCCCCATAGTTTCTGTATAAATTTGAGTGTATTCTATCTCGAGAGTCTTTATACTGTCCACCACTGTTGTCATTATTTTCTTCCTCATGTCCCTCTCTTCAGGTGGAGTGCTTGGTGTCACCCATGCTTCTAGATCAACTATTTGTGCATGAAATCCTGAAATGGATTCACTTAATTTTGTGACTTGATCTTCCACCATGGCCCCCTTATATTTATGTGCCTATGATATTTCTTGATATACCTTCTCGAATAACTGTTACGTTCTTTATACCTTCTATGTGGCCTCATCACACTCATTCTTAACTTTGTTGTACTCCAGCTCCAATGCAACATTTTCTACTGTATCCTTTACTAGCTCATTGGATGTCCTCTCTGCGCATGAATTCATTTCTTGTGTAGCTCTCATATGTAATTCCTGCAATACTTCTATTGGAAGTTGTGATAGAATTAAGTCAATGTGACCTAGTTCCCTGGTCCGTTCATTCATTTCTATCACAGGGAACTCAACTTCCTCTATCACTAGCTTAATCAATGTTGCATTTTTGGATGAAAAGTGACCTCTGCAAACCCTAGAATGGCATTGTTCAAGTGTCATTTTCGCTTGATCAGTGGTCAGAAAACGTGACAAAACCCCATCAATGTTTCTTCTATAAAGTATTTGATCTTGCAAGACATACTGGACAACTTGTAAGAAAAGATTTTTCTTGGATTTAGTATCCATGTCTAGTGGGAAAACACCATTGATCAGGAAATAAACGATAGGTTCATACCATGGTTGTGAGACCGACTCATTTTTGTTAACCATTTATTCGTAAGAAATAAAGTCTTCTACTTGAGGTGATTCAACTATGACCAAGGCATGGGATTGAGTTAGAAATTCATTCAACCCTGTTCCTCTTATAATTTTCATTGGTTTAATATCCAAGTCATATTCTTGCATGTGCATGATCCATTTGGACGACTTACTATGCAGTTCAATTTGGTTCAAAGCAGTGACTAAGAGAGTTGTAGGCACAAATATTTGAACTTTATGTCCTTGGATGTAATCTCTAAATAACTCCAAGGATTTGTACAAACAATAATCATGTTTCTCAAGTTGATAATAGTTTAGTTGACGTGTCTTCAAATTCTGGATTACAAAGGAAATTGGTCTAAGGTTCTCCTCATGGTATTTTTTCAATAATATTGCAAAAATAGTCTCCTTTGATGAGTTAGTGTACATGAAAAAATATTTGGAGTGGTTAGGACTAATCAACAAAGGAACACTAGTGATGGCTTGATTAATGGAATCAAAAGCATTATGGGTTGGAGGGTCCCATTTGAACTGAATTTCCTTCTTCATTAGTTGATTTAAAGGTTTGAAAAATTTGTTCATCGATATCAAAAGATTTCCAAGAGTCAACGTTATCATGTAAGGAAGGCCTAAGTAATATTTGGACTTTTATATCCTCGAAAAACCTTACAAAATCAAAAGTAAAGAATGAACCCGTTAAGGCCAAAGTATCAACTACATGGTTTTTTTCCCTAGGTACAACTTGAAAGTTGAAAGACACAAACTTTTCAATAATTTTCTTATCCTTTCGGTAGTATTGTTTGAGGCGAGGGTTATAAACCTCATACTTATCTCTGATTTGGTTCACAACTAGCTTTGAATCATTGCTCACCAACAAATGGAGGATTCCTAAGTCTAAGTCCTTTTGGAGGCACTGAATTAACGCTTCATATTCTACCATGTTATTGGTGTTGGGAAACTCTATTCGAAAATAAAAATGGATTGCCTTTCCCTTGGGATCACACTAAAATACCCCAGCACTAGATCCATTCTTGGACTTATCACCATTAAAATCCATGCTCCACATCACCTCCTCTAGATAAAAAGGAGGGATACATACATCTTCTTCAGATAACACAATATAAGTACCCATCCATGTGTCTTGAAAAGACACATGTCTCATGTTGTAAGAAGCAGGTGCAACCTACTCTCAGTATTTTGGCTCTCTCTTAATGTCAAATTCTACACCCTTATGACAGAAGGTGAAGTGGATTCCTTCCATGAAGTAACAACCCCATTGTACCTTGAAGAAACATTCTCTACCTAAAATCATACCATATGCTTCAGGTATATCTGCTACAATGACATCTATGAGCATGCTCACATTAGGATCTTGGTTGAAAGTAATGGATAAGTCCTTAATTTAACCAATGGTTTCTATGGTCCTTGAATCCAAAGCAAGTAGATCATTACAAGGACATGTGCACTCAATGCCTATTATCCTCATAACTCAAAGGGGAATGACATTATGCCTTGCTCTTATGTCAAAGAAACAGTTATGGAGCGCAAAATTGAAAATATTTAATGACACATAGAAAGGAGGAAGTCCTGGGTCTAAATCAATGGCATGATATGCCTCCTTTGGTTGAGAAAATGCCTCCTTGGAAATAGGAAATATCTTTTATTTTTTCATGAAGTAGACGGGTTTTGTAATACATGAAAAGGTTTTCAAACCAAACAGGTGTCCTAAGAGCATCCAATAATTTCATGTGGGTTGGGACTTTTGCTAGATATTCAATAATGTCATGTGGGTTGGGACTTTTTCTAGATATTCAACTACATTGTAATTTGTTGGTGTTGGGAAGCATGATGCAGGATCATTAGGTACAACCTTGTTTGGATTCCATGGAACTCAGCTCCTTGGAGGCGAAGGTGATCTACCACTCATGATAGATTTTTTTTTTTCCTTTTTATTTTGGATCAGTTTTGGCCCCTTCTTCTCCTTGTGGATTTGGTTTAGAGGCCTGAATCCTAGTTTCCACAAAAAATCTTCCAAAAGGAGGAGATTTATCATCGTGAGGCACATAATATTCCATGTTGACATGATCATTTTATCAAGTGGAGGTAATCTTATTGTTTATTGGAGGTAAATGTGATTTTTTTGAATTTGGATAATTCCAAGTAGCGTGTATACGAGTAACAATACTCGAGATCATGGAAGTATTTGTAAAAGTGGAACAAATCCACTTTATCAACATTCTTCTGAGGATGAGGAGTAGGAGGGAGAGGAGGTCTTGACCTCGAAGGTGAAATAAAATTCAAGTCATTTACTTTTTGATTAAGGGAAAGGATTTGATTGTTCATGTTCATTAATAATTTCAACATTTCATAACTTTCCTTTTCTTCCATCCTTGAAGTTGGGGGAGGTGGGGGTTCTTATTGAGGACCCTCATTTCAAGGTACCTCATTCCTAGGCCTCCCGTTAAAATAGGGTTGTGCTACAAGTGAGGGAAGCATACCAAATTCCTCCATGTTTCTCTCAAATTCTAGGCCACTAGCCTTGGCCACATCTAAAGTTTGAATTGATTTGTCTTTCAATATGTATTTTATGTTTGGATTCATAGTGGTCATGCAGTAGTGGAAAAAATTGTTCACTAATGGTTGGGAAGCAGTTGGGATTCTGTTCAAGGTGGAGGTAAAGAACTAATTGAAGTTTTGAATTTTCTTTCCCTCGTGCATATAGATGGTTGTGAAATCCCTAAGTAGGGAAGCCACATCATCTGCTCCTTGGAAATGTTTCTTGAACACTTGTACCATAGTGTCCCATTCTTGGATACAAACATTAGTAAGAAAGAGATACTATCTCATTTCTTCCCCTTCAAAGGTTGTTACAAAAAGTCTATTTATGACATTAAGAATGGTTATGTCCATAAGTGCTAATGCATCATCGAAGTTTTCTATATGTTAACCATAATTCAATGGACCAACACCACTAAACTTAGGAAGTTGGTTTGGGGCATCTGTAGGAATATCATGAAGAGGTTGGACCAACCTTAAAGGATTCCTGTGGTGCCATGGCATTACCATCAGAATAGGAGTGGGAGGAACAAAAAAAGTTGTTGAAACAATTAAGGGGACAAACTAAGGGTTGGTAATTGTCAATGGACTGACTAGTGCTTGTTTTAGTCTTGGGTTTCAAGTAGAAGAAGAGGAAGAGGGTGACTTAGTTTGTATGATAGGTGTAACAAGTTTCTCTGGTTTCCTAGATGTATGTGTCTCGATACTTGTTTTATTTCACAAGCTTTGGCTTCTTGTAATCCTAGGTGACACTATTTCCCTAGTCTTAGGATGTTTCTTCCCTACCAGCTTGCAAGGGGATGAGGTAAGGAGTTTGAATACAAGAGAGGTATCACACCAATAATCCTACTTTTTATGACAAGCTGTCAAAATAACCCAACTTAAACAAACATTTGTTTCTAGTTCTTCTCCAAGTGAAAGGTAAGGTACAACAATTGATAAATGTTCATGTGAGTGTGAACAAGTGGAATCAAATACTGAAAATGTGAGAGGGAAGGAAAATTTGACAGTATTTATGACTCCCTGATGTAATGAAATTATAAAGGAAGTAAACTATGACAATTACCAAGGAAAACCGATGAATCTATTAATGAACTTGTCTTGAATTTCTATCAAAAGGTGGGAAAAAGACACCAAAGAATTTGGGTTTGATGATGAGTAAAATTTTGGGATACAAAAAAACCAAATAGATTTCTAGATCCCTAATGGAGTCGCCAGGAAAGGGGCGTGTTATAAGAAAAATCTATCTGTTAGGACAGATCCAACCTATCTGGTTGTAAAGTTGGTTACAACCTCTTTGATAACTTAGCACAAGGATGAGACTACCCACACCTTAGATGGTCCTCTGTCTGAGGTGGTGAAAAGGGGAAAAAGCATAGGTGAAAAACTTACAAAAAAGTCACTCTTAGGACCACCCACCCTGGGTATTTTTCTCCCTTAGCTTCCGGGATGGAAAAATTGCCTTGGGCTGAAAATTATAAACAAGTGGACAAAAACAAGATTGTTGATTTTTAGGACAACAAACTAATAAAAGAAAACAAAAAGCTATTTTCTCCCTTAACACCTTGGAAATGTTGAAATATTGTAACTACAAAGAGTATTCTATTTATTATTGAGTTATTATTCATTAGATCAATCCCCTTTTGTTGATTGATCATGTCGAACATTGTAATTGACCAAATCCCCTTTTGTGGACTGGTCAAACCCTAAATATAATATACAAATTGAGAAGTTGGCCCCCAGGCTAATTAAAGTGGTTTTAACCACTAAGAAGACAAGTTGACCCTACCCAATGAAGAGACACCTTTTTAACACTTATCAAATTATTTAAATAAAGGAAGTCAATGCGTCATT
>JASDQU010103603.1:131093-145387 GCA_032191745.1 Picea mariana
TATCAGAGATAAATTGAAGACATCATATTTCACTGCATAAAGAAAAACGTCATTGTTGTCGTACAAGAAAATTAGGGCTTTTTGTTGAAGAGGAATATCAGCCTAAAAACCATCTAGAAAAGTGTGCCCTAGCCTAGGTAACTCTTTGGCACCTTGAGCGCACCTTTTTTCAAACCCTAGTTTTGACTAGTACCAAAAAAATAGAAGAACTAGAAAACCAAAAGTACCAAAAAAGCAAGAAACCAGAACCAATACTAGTTGTACTGGTCCATAATTCCATTGGTCCAGTTTGAAGGGGAAAATTTTGGATTTTATGAAATCTAACTACACTAGGCTACTCACCTCATCTAAGCGCACCTCCTGGTAAGTTCAAAATTAAATTCTAAACATTTTCAATTTTGGTCATTTTCCTAGCTCTAGGTAAAGATGTTTACAAGCACTAAGCTTGTTGACAAGCTAGAAGGTGTGGAAAACTTCCATTACTGGAAGTATAGGATTGCACTCATTCTTGAAGAGAATGACCTAGCGGGATTCATTAAATAATATGTACCAAAACCTACCAATGTTGCAGCTAAAGAAAAACACCAAAAGGACACAATTAGGGACAAAAGAATCATTGTAGATTCTATTAAAGATCACTTGATTCCTCAAGTGGCTTCAAAGAATAATCCCAAAGAAATTTTTGATGCCCTAATTGGGATGTATGAAGGAAATAACATCAACCAAAAGATGAATCTAAGAACTCAACTCAAAAGTACAAGGATGCAGAAAGGAGAAACAATTCAAGAGTATTTCTCTAGAATATCATAATTCATGGAATATATAGAAGAAATTGGTGATACTCTAGATGAGGACGAACTCATAATGACAACCCTTAATGGTCTCACAAGACCTTGGGATGCATTCATCCAAACTATTTGTGCCAAAAAGGAGAAACTACACTTTCACAGTCTTTGGGAAGAATGTGTTCAAGAAGAAGCAAGAGTGGCTAACCGAGAAGCAATACTATCAAGAGATGAAGATAAATCCCTAGCTGCTCATACTAAAGGAGAAAGGAAGAGGTCTTACTTCCAAAAAGAAACTCATCAACATAAGGAATCTCACTCCCCAAACAAATACATACATAAATAATCTCACCCTCCAAGGAGATTCCAGAAGTTTCATAAAGGTCAAAGAGGAGAAAAATATTTCTCATCCTACCAATGTTACCATTGTGACAAAATGGGACATATTGCTAAGAATTGTCTGGATAGAATAGAAGAATAAAAGAAGAGAATAAAGAGGCACCATTCCCACATAGTTGAAGATGAAGATCCACCCACAAAGATGATAAAAGAACATATTGAAGACTATTTCTTAATCTCTTCCCTCTCAGGATCAATGTCACCTGGTGAGGACACTTGGCTCATAGATAGTGGTGCTTCCAAGAACATGAAAATTCAAAGAGAAATTCTCTCTTGCCTTACAGAAAAGAACTTTCCCTAGATATTTACACTTGGATGTGATTATCGGTGCCCTATTAAAGGATTAGGAGAATCAAATTACAAACTTGATTTAGGAACCCCAATGAAGATGAAGGATGTACTATATGTACCAGTTTTGAAAAAGAACTTACTTTGTATCCCAGCTTTAGATAATAAAGGCTTTAGAGTTTCTTTCATAGATGGAGAATTTCTTATGTGGCCCAAAGAAAAAACAATGGAAGAATAAATTGTTATTGGAAAAGAAGAAGGTGGCTTGTATAAACTAAAAGGTCACTCAGAAGTAGCCTTGAATCATTCCATTCATAATTCATGTGAAGTTTGGCATAGAATATTAGCTCACATTAACTAAAAGGCATTACTATATGTAATCAAGGTAGTCACAGGTCTACCAGAATTCAAGGTTGACCATGAAGGCATGTGCAATGGATGTGCACAAGGAAAGAACAACAAGAACCCTTTCCTGAAGAGAGACAACAAAGCAGAAGGAGTCCTAGAGCTCATTGTAACACCCCAGGTTCTGAACCCCCATTTTAAATAATGTATTGTTACAATGCTAAGAGGACAAAGTGACCAAAAAATTATTAAAAGGCCACTGTGCCTAATAAATGTAATGCTTTGATCATTATTAATAATAAACACATCATTGGTTGCTAAACAGACAAGGACTAGAGTTATAGGGGGCTATGATTCCACAAGAGAGGGGGCTTAAGGGGATAAATGTTTATTTCCTATTTTTTTTCTATTTACCCTTTTTGTCTAAGGGAGGTGATCAATTACATGAGCCTCTTGGGGGAGGCTAGGAGGTTCTTGATTCCCCACAAAATAATTAAACCTTCCCCTGGACTATTGTGGGGGTTGGCCGATAGCGCGTTCACCCATTTTCCCATTCTCTCCTTCATATGTTCATACGTTCATTCACTTTCTCACTAATTCATTCATTCTGTCCTTATGTATCACTCATTGATCCATCGTCATCCACATCTTGGCTTGGGAAAGGGAAATGAATTGCCAAAGAGCAGCCATGGTATTGTTGGTTGTAGAGGTCGCTAGTGTAATCCAACCATGACTTGAGGCCTGCATGTCTGAGGTGCATTGGCTTGTGTCTAGCCTTGTTCATAGCTGCGAGTCCTGAGAGTTACAACATTGATATTTTGGACCAGTTGCACTGGATCCCCTAGAAAGAGAATGACTTCCTGAGGGACTACGTGGCAGAGAAGGGTGGAGGTCCATTCTTTTCGGTGGTGCAGGATGGGTAGAAGAGAGTTGGGTACTTGGATTGTTGTGAGTGTTGGGAAAACCTGTGAGGTCTTGAGTGATGATTGGTTTGGGAAGCCAAGTAACACTCTAGAACCATCCTTGTGGATTCATATCCCTGGCTCAGGGGTGACACTACTATTGAGATTTGGAGTAGTAGTTTCTACGGCTGGGTGGAACGTCCTTGGTCTGCAGCCAGTTGGTGTCATATTTGATAAAGATAAGTGATATATGTTATGGTATTAATTATCTATATATGAATTTATTCCGCTGTGTATTTATTTATCATATGATTGAAGATTTAGAGTATGCATGCTTGCTAGTTATTGATGTGCATGTCGTTAGATCTTTTATTTTATACGTCCTTATTAATTTAAAAAGGTATCAATAAGAGAAATAAGTCCTAGGGTGGGATTGAAGGTGGCGTACCCCAGCCTATGGGTGCCTGGGGTGTGTTAAAAATTGGTATTAGAGCTTATGGTTGAAACACTGGGCCGGTATGGGCCAGGTCTATTGGTCAAAGTCTTGTGGTTGAGATCGAATTCTGACTGTGAAGTTGAAAATCTCAGGAGGAATGGTGTTGCAGAATCTAGGTAGGAGTTAGAATGTCAGAGATCCTTTGTAAGGGTTCGAAGGATCATGACCGTCCCCTTCGAATTCAAGAGCGATTGCCACTGTGGGATCAAGAGAGATTCGGGATTGTTGGATCAAAGGGCAGGTGAAAAAGGGTCATCTAATGAAAGAAAACAAAAGGTTAAGTCACAATCGTTAGATCTCATTGGAGACAGATCGACAACCAGGAGGCATTGCGGGGATCCAAGTTGCATGGGAGTTAATTCCCCAAGGCGGTACCGCAATCCAAACCATGGTTTGACAGAGGGGTTACGTGTCAGCGTCAGAAGAATTACGGGGCAAAAGGCGAGTTACTTCAAATCACCGATGCGTGCCCTGACAAATTGAAAGGAATTACATGTTAGTGCTCGAACATCAACACTCTGAAGAGTCGAAGTAGACCTAGACCATTGAACAAAGTGGACACGTGGCAGGAGATATTGCACTCCAGCGGATAACCACTTCGAAAGAAAGACGAGTGTGAAAATTCATAACTCTTGAAGGCCCAAAGTCTAGAGTTCATCTAGACCATCCATCAACAAGGACATGCAGTGCCAGATCTCTTACTTCAGAGACATAGTACTGCAGAAGGTTTTTGCAAAGTGGAGCACTAGGGAAAGAATTACCCGAAGTCCTGAAGTAATTGAGGACCATTGATCTCAAATCAACAAGAATCGTTGATCCTTGCAGTAGTATCTCTCAAAGTCCCGAAGTCCAGGGTTAACACAGACCGTTCAATAAGGGAGACACATGTCGACAGATTGGCCAGTTTAGGAATTTGGGGTTCAGGAGAATTGGAAGTGTGCTAGTGTGGAAACTCCTGAAGCCCGAAGTCCCTAATCTCAAAGAGTCAAAGTGGTGGGGAATGATGACATCACCTAGAGGTGATGTGAACCCTAGAATTCCGAAGTGACGTGGCTTGTGGACGTCACCTGGGATGACATGGATACATGGGATGTGTGCCACATGTTAGTGAGTTTTGAACACATGGAGAATTGAAATGCCAGTTAGAACGTGACACATGTCACCCACCTAATTTTTCCATGTGTCCACTTCTATTATTTATCCATGTGGAGACAAATCATGTAGTCTGGAGACTAGGAACTCCAGAAGAAAAAGATGTCGCAGTTGGCATTAGGTCGAGAACTCC
This sequence comes from Picea mariana, assembly GCA_032191745.1. Classification (NCBI taxonomy): domain Eukaryota; kingdom Viridiplantae; phylum Streptophyta; class Pinopsida; order Pinales; family Pinaceae; genus Picea; species Picea mariana. The sequence goes on from JASDQU010103603.1 coordinate 135,594, forward strand.
TGAAGAGTCGAAGCGATTCATAACCGTTGATCTGTGAGAGACACACATCGATGGATCGTCGACTTTGGGCGAAAGAACTCCAAGAGAAAGTGAAGGAAGAGAGTTTGAAACTCCCGAGGCCCAAAGAACCGAAGCGATTCATGGTCATCGATCTGTGGGAGGACATGCATCAACGAATCGTCGGCTCCAGGAAAAAGCTTTCCGGGAGGAAGCAAGCGGGGGAAGTTAAAAATTTCGAAGGCCAGAGTTCTGAAGTGGATATCGATCATTGATCATGAAAGAAGACAAGGATTGTTGATCTGTTCCTAGTTGAAGGTTTCAAAGTTGTGAAGCGCAAGGAAGGATTTGGCCACGGTTTCGATCCGTGGTCACCTGGGGAAGTAGTTTGAAGGGAGTGCCTGTGAAAAATTAAATTATGTATTGTTTAAGGGATAACATGAAAGTATTACACGGTGAATATAAATACATATATGTTATTCATGAATTGCAAAGAAAAAGGACATGTAACATGGTTTGACAAATTTTGTTTATCATATGCTTATTTCTAACAAAAATGGTTGCTTGCACATTTTGCAGAATTACGGGGTTTAAACACATCAACTCATAATGCATATTGAATAAATGGAAGAAGGCGAGGGAGCCTCTAGCCATGATAAGGAGGTCAAAGGCCAGAATACCAGAGTTGGAAATGCAGAGACAGAGTCCAATGAACGCAAGGGGAAAGGAGAGTAGGAAACATAATAGAAATTTTAAGAAGCCTAAAAATAGAAGTGCAGAGCTACAAGGCAGACAATGAGAGACTGATGAGAGAGAAAAGTAAGATAAATGCTCGAGTGTTGCAGAGATTAAATCAGTTGTAGAGGAAAATGAAGAAGGGATCAAACTCAAAACAAGAGGAAGAAGGCAGGTTTCGTGAAAGAAGAGAGGATCGTGGAAGAACTAGTTATTCAAGAAGTGCTGACAAAATTCATAGGCACCATTCACCTCCTTACTCAGAAAGAAAGTTTTATGCATCAAAAGATCCCATAAGCAATCCAGAGGTGTCTCTTGTTAGGCACCAGAGAAAGAGACAAGAAGTGGACAGTTTGCAAGGAGAGCTAAGGAAGCTTAAGTCACCCTCCTTTGATGGTGAAAGATAAATGGAATATGACGTTGAAGCATGGTTTCTTGGACTCGGGAGATATTTTCAATTGCATAACTATTCATCAAACTTGGAAGCCAAGATTGCCACCTACCATTTACACTAGAAAGCTGCAATGTGGTGGGATCAATTGAAGGAAGTTGAACATATTAATGAGAATAGGATCACTTGGAAGAAGTTCAAGAAGTACTTCTAGAAGGAGTAACTCTCAGAGCATTTCTATGACAAGAAAATGTAGTAGTTCTTTGAACTCAGGCTGGGAAGCATGACTATGGCAGAATATCAGAAGAAATTCTTGGGATTGTTAAAATATGTTGAGTTTATAAACAATGAAAAGGTAAAGATACAAAGGTTTTTGAGTGGATTGCTAGCCTTTTATAAAGAAAAGATTAGGTATGATGAGCCCAAGACCTTGAGTGAGGCCATCAAGAAGGATAAATACTTGTATGAGCAAGGACATGAAAGATAATCCCAGCAGAAATATTGGAATGGATTAGATGGACAAGCATCATGATGTCCTAGGTTGTCATAGAAAGAAATTTACATGTCTTGATGGGGATGGAAAACAAAGAACTGTGAAAGGAGTTCCAAGACCCATCTCTATAAGGGACATTTCAACGTTACAGTTGAAGAGATGTTTTAGAAAAGGATGTCAATTGTATGCAGCGCATGTGGAAGAGCCAAAAAATATAAAGGGGCCAAGCCTTGAAGATTTATTGGTACTACAGAAATTTGAAGATGTATTCCAAGAAATACCAGGGTTGCCACCAAGAAAGGAGATAGATTTCTCAATTGATCTAGTGCCTAGAGTTGCCCCGGTGTCAAAAATACCTTACATAATGAGCACACCATAGTTAAAATAATTACAAATGCAGTTGGAGGAATTGTTGAAGAAAGGGTACATACGTCCAAGTGTTTCACCTTGGGGAGAACCAATGCTTTTTGTTAAAAAGAAGGATGGAACCTTGAGGTTGTGTATTGAATTTCGACAACTGAACAAGGATATCATAAAAACAAGTATCCTCTACCCAAAATTGATGACCTCTTTGATCAGCTAAGAGGAGAAAACATATTTTCAAAGATTGAACTGAGGTCATGATACCATCAGGTAAGAATCAAGGAAGAAAACATTCATAAGACAACCTTTAGGAATAAGTATGGGCATTATGAATTTGTAGTGGTGCCATTTGGACTGATCAATGCACCAGTTGTCTTTATGTGATTAATGAGTGGCATATTCAGAAATTTTTTGGATAAGTTTTTCATAGTGTTCTTGGATTACATACTTGTCTATTCTAAGTCTGAAGAGGAGCATGGACATCACTTAAGACTGGTATTGCAAGTGCTGAGAGAACACCAGTTGTATGCCAAGTTGAGTAAGTGTTTTTTTAATCAAAAGTAGATCCATTACTTGGGAAACATTATCTCAGAGTAGGGCATAGCAATAGATCCAAAGAATATTGAAGCCATTAGAGGATGGCCAATGCCCAGAAATGTGTCACAAGTCAGATCTTTTATGGGATTGGCTGGTTACTACAGAAGGTTCATAGTAGGGTTCTCTAAGATTGCTCATCCCATCACTTCTTTGCAAAAGAAGGGAAGTAAATTTGAATGGACACCTAAGTGTTAAGAGAACTTTAATTTGTTGAAGGAATTACTTACTAGTGAACCTGTGTTAAAGATTGCTGACCCAAATGAAAGTTTTGTGGTATGTACAGATGCATGTAAGGAAGGCCTTGGGGGAGTCCTCATGCAAAATGGACATGTCACTGGTTATGAGTCCATAAAGCTTAAGGATCATGAGAGGAACTATGCCACACATGACTTGGAGCTTGATGCCAGTGTCCATGCCTTGAGGATGTGGATGCATTATCTCATGTGGAAGAGATTTGAACTAAGGATAGACCACATTGGCCTAAAGTATCTTTTTGAACAACCAACCTTGAACGCTAGGAAAACAAAATGGATGGAATTTTTAAGTGAATATGACCTCGATATCAAGCATATCAAAGGAAAAGAGAATAAATTTGTCGATGCACTTAGTAGAAGAGTGCATCTCATGCATGCTACTACTGTCAGTATGCATCAGTTGGACTTGAAGAGCAGAATGTTAGATGGTCTTGCTACAGATCAACATTACCTTCATGTAAAGGAAATCTTACAGCAAGGAGATGTACAACCGAAAATAAAGGAGTATGAGATAAAGGAAGATGGAATACTCATACATAAGAATAGAATCTATGTTCCTAGTTCCAGAGAACTAAGGAATTTGGTATTGAAGGAAATGCATGATGTTCCTTATGTTGGACATCCTGGTTACCAGAAAAAAATTACAACAGTAAGAATCCAATTCTTTTGGTCAAGAATGAAAAAGGATGTTGCTAATTACATTGCTCGATCTATGGAATGTCAGAAGGTGAAGGTTGAGCATAGTCACCCAGTGGGTTTGCTGCGGCCATTACCAATCCCAGAGAAGAAATGGGAAGTGATAACCATTGACTTCATAACTAAATTAGCTAGGACAACAAGGAAACATGATTCAATCATGGTGGTAGTTGACAAATTAACAAAGGCTTCTCATTTTTTTCCTATAAAGACAACACATACACTGACTAATATTGCATAAATTTACATCAGAGAGATTGCTAGGTTGCATGGGATACCTAGGAAAATTGTCTCGGACATAGATACAAAGTTTACCTCCAATTTCTGGAGGGGATTGTTTAAATTATTTGGTACAAATGTAAACTTTAGCACAACATACCATCCCTAGTCAGATGGACAAACAGGTTCAACCAAATAATTGAAGACATGTTGAGAATGTATGTGATGGATAAGCCATCTAAGTGGGTAGATTACTTGCACTTGGTCGAGTTTTCATATAATAACAGGTATCAAGCTTCATTGAGAATGATCCCATTTGAAGCCTTGTATGGTAGGAAATGAAATACTCCAGTGAGTTGGGACAACCCAATAGATAGAGTGGTACTTGGGCCAGAGTTTCTCAAGGATATGGAAGACCAGATGGTTAAGATCAAGCAGAATTTGAAGGCAACTCATGATAGACAGAAAGTTTAAGCAGATAAAAACATGACAACTAGAGAATTTAAAGTAGGGGAGCATGTACTTTTGAAAGTGAAGCCCAAGAAAATCTCTTTGAAATTGGGTAGTTGTACAAAGCTGGTAGCCGGATTCTATGGTCCATTTGAAATATTGGACAGAATAGGGCCAGTTGCATACATGCTTGCATTTCCTGCTTCCATGAATGTGCATAATGTATTTTGTGTCTCTTTACTAAATAAATATGTACTTGATCCTAACCATGTTATTGATTGACATATGATTCAGGTAGAGATAGAGGGAGACTTTCAGGTTCAACGAGTGCAGGTATTGGACAGAAAGGTCCAAATGCTCTGGAATCGAGTTATAGAGTTGGTAAAAGTTTAGTGGACATGCTACGGTCCTAAAGATGCTACCTAGGAGCATGAAGACTCCATGCAGGCAGAATACCCATAGCTTTTTGAATAAAATTTGAGATTTTGATCTCTATTTTGTATATGCACTAAGGACAGTGCCAAAATAAGGGGGAGGGGATGTAATACCCTGGGTTCTGAATCCCAATTTTAAATAATGTATCATTACAATGTTGAGAGGCCAGAGTGCCCAAACAATTATTAAAAGGCTAATGTGCCTAATAAATGGAATTATTTTATCATTATTAATAATAAACACATCATTGGCTGCTAGATGGACAAGGAATAGAGTTATAGGGGGCTATGATTCCACAAGAGAGGGGGCTTGAGGGGATAAATGTTTATTTCCTATTTTTTTCTATTTACCCTTTTTGTCTAAGGGAGAGGATCAATTACATGAGCCTCCTGGGGGAGGCTAGGAGGTTCTTGATTCCCAATGAAATACTTAAACCTCCCCTGGACTATTGGGGGGGTTGGCCGATAGCTTGTTCGCCCATTTTCTCATTTTCTCCTTCATCCGTTCATGCGTTCATTCACTTTCTCACTTGTTCATTCATTCTATCCTTACCTATCACTCATTGATCCATCCTCATCCATGTCTTGTCTTGGGAAAGGGAAACAAACTGCTGAAGAGTAGCCATGGTATTGTCGGATGTAGAGGTCGCTGGTGTAATCCAGCCATGACTTCAGGCCTACATGTCTGAGGTGCATTGGCCTGTGTCCATCCTTGTTCACAACTGCAAGTCCTAAGAGTTCCAACATTTAGATTCTGAACAAGTTGCGTTGGAGCCCCTGGAAGGAGAAGACTTCCTGAGGGACTGCATGGCAGAAAAGGGTGGAGGTCCATTCTCTTGGGTGGTGTCGGCTGGGTAGAAGAGAGTTGGGTACTTGGATTGTTGTGAGTGCTAGGAAAGCCTGTGAGAGCTTGAGTGTTGACTACTTTGGGAAGCCAAGTAACACTCTCTAACCTTCCTTGTGGATTCATAGCCTTGGATCAGGGGTGACACTATTGTTGAGATTTGGAGCAGTAGTGTCTATGGTTGGGTGGAATGTCCTTGGTCTGTAACCAGTTGGTGTCATATTTTATAAAGATAAGTGCTCTCTCTTATGGTATTAATTATCTATATATGAATGTAGTCCGTTGTGTATTTATTTATCGTATGATTGAATCTTTAGAGTATGCATGCTTGTTGGTTATTGTTGTGCATGTTGTTAGATATTTTCTTTTATGCATTCTTATTAATTTAAAAGGCATCGATAAGAGAAAGAAGTCTCGGGGTGGGCTTGAAGGTGGTGTACCCCGGACTGTGGGTGGTTGGTGTGTGTTACAGTCATTCACTCAGATGGAAGTGGCCTAATTCCATCAACCTCCATCAGTGGGTATATATATTGTGTCTTTTATTGATAACTATTCTTGCAAAACCTGGGTTTACTTTTTAAAATTAAAATATGAAGTGTTCGGTAAATTCAAAGAATTCAAAGCCTTGTTAGAGAATCTCTCTGAAATAAAGAACAAGATAATCAGGTCAGATAATGAAGGAGAATACACCTAAAAAGAGTTTGTAAACTTTTGTAAAGATGTCAGGATCAATAGGGAGCTCACTACTCCATACAATCCTTGTTATCACTCGAATTTCATCTGCAAATGGTTACAGGAATCTAGCATCTTCAAAAATACCCATGAGTTCATCCATGGCCCAGAAAATGCATTTCCAAAGAGCACAAAACTATACAACTGGTTAAAAAGTCAGCATGTGCTAAGGATACAAAGGCAGCGCGCGCACGTGCGACTGTCAAATAATGTTGGAAAAGAACATATGTGCCCAATGCACGAATGTGGACGCAAAAAGACACAGACACCATAGAATGACACATTTATGATTTTGGTCGGCCTTCCAACCACTTCTGGTTCATCTCCAAAGTCGATTTGACACCCAAATCCAAGTTGAATCCGAGTGGGGGTTGGTCAAAGACCTAAGGGTGCCCTAAAGAGCCCCTTGTTCACACTAAAGACTGGTTGAATAATGCCTCAAATGTTTTCTATAAAGAGAGGCCATGGGTGCACTATATTTTCAAGGAATTCATTTGTATTGTTATGCTGCCTATATTCTCTTGGAGAATCCTCTTTTCTCATCAAGAAAATACAAGCACCATTTCATTTAGCCATTCAAATCACGTCTTGAGTGAATGGGATTTGGATTTCTTCACCATTTCCTTTTAGTTTGTTACTTGTAAGAATTGATCAATCATTGGGGGTTCAAGAGACCTCCATTGGAGGAAGAGGGGACCCATAAGTCTCCCTTTCTCTTTGGTGTTTTCACACTAATACAACTTATTCATTGGTGGCATGCGTGTTGTTTAATTTTTGCTCTATTTCCCTTATGCACTCTAGTTTAGTCTCTTTTATTGTTATTAGCATTAGTCCTTTGTTTATTTCTTATGCTTGAGGTTTCTAACTCTTTCATTCATTGTTGTCTTGTCCAGCTAACCCAATTGGACTTGTAAGTGTCCTTATTTTGCTCATTTAGGTGATGAAAGCGATTCAACAGATTGGTGACTCCACTGGGGATTGGTATCAGTTTTCCCCCCATTTGGGTTGTTTGAGCACTTCATTTTGCTTTATTTAACTTGTAGGAACCATAATTGGCCCATGCTTGCCTGCAAAAAGCTAAATTCAGAGATGAGTTGAGAGAATTTCATCCAAAATTTCTTTCACGCCCATGTAACAGAAAGTGCATGGGTTTTTTAACCCACAGTCATGTCTTCCAAGCATGTACTCTGAACTCGTATGTTTCTCAATGCATTCTGCGCACTACGCCAAAAGATCATTTTCCATTTGCGCATTGGCGCCCAATGCGCCTCTGTCTACTCTGCGACCCGCGCATCTGTCCAAAAAATCATACATTGTAAGGGTTTTTGTTATTTGTTGGAGGCCCATAGCCTTCTTAAGTTTGATTCTATGAAGATTATAATATGCACCACACTTAGATTCCCTCTGCACATGAAGGGTTAGTCAAAACATGGGCACTTAGGGGGTTAAAAACCATATTTATCCTCTTTTTGCTTTCATTTTTGCCACATGGATGGCTTGCTTTGATTAAAGATAAGTTGGAATCATTCTATTTCACAAATATAACTACTTGCATTGGGACTAGAAATTGAACGTCAATATTTGAGTATGCTCTTCTCTTGTTCCATAAAGTGATCTTGAAAATCAGAAAAATGATTGGGGGGAAATTTCATCTCCCTTAAAGACAAAATCTTTAGGAGAGGACAATGGCCCCCTCAGGAATACTCTTAGTTTCTTTTCAAAACACATCTTAAAATTGTAATGGGCCCATACATGTCCACATGCTACAAAGATAGGATAGTTTTTGAATTTACTTTCTTAGACTACATCACTAGGGAAGTTTAAAAGTTTTTGTAACGGGCCCATACTTGCCCACATGTCCACAATATAGGATAGTTATTGAATATTTCTTAGATTAAATCACACTAGGGAGTTAAAGGATTGGTAAGGACCCATATGTCCACATGCTAGTTCTTTAGGGACTTTAAAATTCTGCTAGGTTGTACCAATGACATTTAGTAAATTAGGTAATCAAGACTTGTAAGGACCACATGAAGTCCACATGCAGCAAGGTGACACCTAAATTATTAAAAAGTTGGCACACTTTCACTTGTTCACACACAAAGTCACTACTCACTCACATAGTTTTCATCTCAAAACGTGGAGGTTGAAGTAAGTTTCCTCCAAAGGGATTCTGAAACTCCCCACCCTTTCCTTGACAAGACTATCCACTCCCACTTAATTTCAACGAGATTGGTTCACACCCCCAATCTCTCAAACAACCACATCTAATTTTTTTCTAAAAACTCACTAAGTTTTCCTCCACAAGAGGTGCCAAAAGAAATTTTTTAGTCTAGGTAGGATCTTGGGGGTAGGCATCCAAATAACCCCCCGTTATCTAGTTCTCACATATTCAAACAATAGAAGTTGTCAAATAGGGAACTTTAAAATCCTCCAAGTTAAATGTTCCTAACACCATAAGGCAGGGAGATACCCATAAAGAGTTGAAGGTCGAGGTCTGGTTGTTCTGTGCATCCCCCCTTGAGGCACCCACCTCTTGGACGGGATCCATCCCGTGACCCATTTATTAGGCCGAAAATCTAAATGTCGCACTTTGACTGAGGTACCTAGTGACCAAATTTTAGGATATCTACCCAGATGGCAATTGTGGGCTGCAATTGCACCTTGATTGGATTTTTTGTGTCTATTGGGAAATATCACCAGCTCTTTCGGGATATGCACCCTCTACTGTTCATTATAACTGATTACTTCATCCTTCACTAGTTCCTCTTTCGGTGGCTTCAGACCCCACTGTTGAGTGCTATAGGAAGGTCTAGTGCTATTTTGAGAGGAAGGACATTACGTCTTTTAGGACATGAGCATTTGTTTTCTTTGTTCTCCCACATCGACAAAAACCACCTACCCACACGTATTCTTCTTTATCAATTGATTTATGTATGATGCTCTTGTGATTACATGTGATTGTGAGATATATTGTGGAGGTTCAAAAATTATAGCAAAGACTCTTGTTCATTTATTCATCTCATCACCATTTTGCACACATCCACTTGGCTAGTCGAACATCATAGGGGACCCACAAAATCCTCGTTGTTCTAGACGCTTGCTAAATCTCCCTTTCATTCTAGGGGTATTTCTTAGTCTTGCCAACTCATTGGCTCCACCTTCTCACACTCCTGTGAGTGCTACCGTCTTGGGATCTGCTTTGCTTGGTTCCACTTTACTTGGGTCCACTTCCCAAGGTAAACCATCCACCTACTTTCCTTTACAAGGAAGCAGGGGTCACACTTCTTCCCCAGGAGAAAGTACAACCCCACCTAGCCCCCCTCAAGGGTTAGGGACACGCAACACTCACACCATGGCTAGAACTAACCCTCCTCATGAGTTAGGTACACAAACCATTCCCACCATGACAGTAATTAACGCTCCATCTCCACCCCAAATTCCATACTTATCTTTCCTCAACATACTGGATCTGACTAAGCTCACCAATGATCCTATATTGCATGACCCAACATGGAATACAATTCCTACCAAACTACCTTCAGAAATTCCCAAGTTTGAAGGAAAAGCGGGAGACGACCCAACCAAC
>JASDQU010103603.1:148876-160737 GCA_032191745.1 Picea mariana
AAAGATAAGTGCTCTCTCTTATGGTATTAATTATCTATATATGAATGTAGTCCGTTGTGTATTTATTTATCGTATGATTGCATCTTTAGAGTATGCATGCTTGTCGGTTATTGTTGTGCATGTCGTTAGATATTTTCTTTTATGCATCCTTATTAATTTAAAAGGTATCGATAAGAGAAAGAAGTCCCTAGGTGGGATTGAAGGTGGTGTACCCCGGACTATGGGTGGTTGGTGTGTGTTACACTCATTCACTCAGATGGATGTGGCCTAATTCCATTGACCTCCATCAGTGGGTATGTATATTGTGTCTTTTATTGATGACTATTCTCGTAAAACCCGGGTTTACTTTTTGAAATCAAAATATGAAGCGTTCGGTAAATTCAAGGAATTCAAAGCCTTGATAGAGAATCCATCTAAAATAAAGATCAAGATAATCAGGTCAGATAATGGAGGAGAATACACCTAAAAAGAGTTTGTAAAATTTTGTAACGATGTCAGGATCAAGAGGGAGCTCACTACTCCATACAATCCTTGTTATCATTGGATTTTCATCCGCAAATGGTTATAGGAATCTAGCATCTTCAAAAATACCCATTAGTTCATCCATGGCCCAGAAAATGCATTTCCAAAGAGTACAAAACTGTACAACTGGTTAAAAAATCAGCATGCGCTAAGGATACAAAGGCAGTGCACACACGTGCGACTATCGAATAACATCGAAAAAGAGCATATGAGCCCAATGTGTGAATGTGGATGCAAAAAGCCACGGACACCTCAAAATGATGCATTTATGATTTTGGTCGGCCTTCCACCCACTTCTGGTTCATCTCCCAAGTCAATTTGACACCCAAATCTGAGTTGAATCCGAGTGGGGGTTGGTCAAAGACCTAAGGGTGCCCTAAACAACCCCTTGTTCACACTAAAGACTGGTTGAATAATGCCTCAAAGATTCTATAAAAAGAGACCATGGGTGCACTATATTTTCAAGGAATTCATTTGTATTGTTATGATGCCTATATTCTCTTGGAGAATCCTCTTTTCTCATCAAGAAAATACAAGCACCATTTCATTTAGCCATTCAAATCACCTCTTGAGTGAATGGGATTTGGATTTCTTCACCATTTCCTTTTATTTTGTTACTTGTAAGAATTGATCAATCATTGGGGGTTCAAGAGCCCTCCCTTGGAGGAAGAGGGGACCCATATGTCTCCCTTTCTCTTTGGTGTTTTCCCACTAATACAACTTATCCATTGGTGGCATGCATGTTGTTTAATTTTTGTTCTATTTCTCTTATGCACTCTAGTTTAGTCTCTTTTAATGTTATTATCATTAGTCCTTTGTTTATTTCTTATGCTTGAGGTTTCTAACTCTTTCATTCATTGYTGTCTTGTCCAACTAACCCAATTGKACTTGTAAGTGTCCTTATTTTGCTCATTTAGGTGATGAAAGGGATTCAACAGATTGGTGACTCCACTGGGGATTGGTATCAATTTMCCCCCCATTTGGGTTGTTTGAGCACTTCATTTTGGTTTATTTAACTTGYAGGAACCATAACCGGCCCTTGCCTGCCTGCAAAAAGCTAAATTCAGAGATGAGTTGAGAGAATTTCATMCAAAATTTCTTTCACGACCGTGTAACAAAAAGTGCATGGGTTTTTTAACCCACAGTCATGTCTTCCAAGCATGTACTCCGAACCCACTATGTTTCTCAATGCATTCTCCGCACTATGCCAAAAGATCATTTTCCATTTGTGCATTGGCGCCCAATGCGCCTTTGTCTACTCTGCAACCCGCGCATCTGTTCAGAAAATTATACATTGTAAGGGTTTTTGTTATTTGTTGGAGGCCCATAGCCTTCTTAAGTTTGATTCTATGTAGATTATAATATGCACCACACTTAGATTCTCTCTCCACATGAAGGGTTAGTCAAAACATAGGCACTTAGGGGGTTAAAAACCATATTTATCCTCTTTTTGCTTTCATTTTTKCCACATGGATGGCTTGCTTTGATTAAAGATAAGTTGGAATCATTCTATTTCACAAATATAACTACTTGCATTGGGACTAGAAATTTAACGTCAATATTTGAGTATGCTCTTCTCTCGTTCCATAAAGCGATGTTGAGAATCAGAAAAATGATTGTGGGAAAATTTCATCTCCCTTAAAGACAAAATCTTTAGGAGAGGACAACAGCCCCCTCGGGAATCCTCTTAGTTTCTTTTCAAAACACATCTTAAAATTGTAATGGGCCCATACATGCCCACATGCTACAAAGATAGGATAGTTTTTGAATTTACTTTCTTAGACTACATCACTAGGGAAGTTTAAAAGTTTTTGTAACGGGCCCATACATGCCCACATGTCCGCAATATAGGATAGTTATTGAAGCTTTCTTAGATTAAATCACACTAGGGAGTTAAAGGATTGGTAAGGACCCATATTTCCACATGCTAGTTCTCTAGGGACTTTAAAATTCCGTAAGGTTGTACCAATGGCATTTAGTAAATTAGGTAATCAAGACTTGTAAGGACCACATGAAGTCCACATGAAACAAGGTGACACCTAAATTATTAAAAATTTGGCACACTTCCACTTGTTCACACACAAAGTCACTACTCACTCACATAGTTTTCATCTCAAAACATGGAGGTTGAAGTAAGTTTCCTCCAAAGGGATCCCGAAACTCCCCACCCTTTCCTTGACAACACTATCCACTCCCACTTAATTTCAACGAGATTGGTTCACACCCCCAATCTCTCAAACAACCACATCTAAATTTTTTCTAAAAACTCACTAAGTTTTCCTCCACAGGAGGTGCCCAAAGAAATTTTTTAGTCTAGGTAGGATCTCGGGGGTAGGCATCCAAATAACTCCCCGTTATTTGATTCTCACATATTCAAACAATAGAAATTGTCAAATAGGGAACTTTAAAATCCTCCAAGTCAAGTGTTCCTAACACCATAAGGCAGGGAGATACCCGTGAATGGTTGAAGGCTGAGGTTCGGTTGTTCTGGGCATCCCCCCTTGAGGCACCCACCTCTTGGACGGGATCCATCCCGTGACCCATTTATTAGGTCAAAAATCTAAATGCCGCACTTTGACCGAGGTACCTAGTGACCAAATTTTAGGATATATACCCAGATGGCAATTGTGGGCTGCAATTGCACCTTGATTGAATTTTTTGTGTCTATTGGAAAATATCACCAACTCTTTTAGGATATGCACCCTCTACCGTTCATTATAACTGATTACTTCATCCTTCACTAGTTCCTCTTTCGGTGGCTTCAGACCCCACTGTTGAGTGCTATTGGAAGGTCTAGTGCTATTTTGAGAGGAAGGACGTTACGTCTTTTAGGACACGAGCATTTGTTTTCTTTGTTCTCCCACGCAGACAAAAACCACCTACCAACATGTATGCTTCTTTATCAATTGATTTATGTATGATTCTCTTGTGATTACATGTGATTGTAAGATATATTGTGCAGGTTCAAAAATTATAGCAAGGACTCTTGTTCATTTATTCATCTCATCACCATTTTGCACACATCCACTTGGCTAGTCAGACATCATAGGGGACCCATAGAATCCTCGTTGTTCCGGACGCTTGCTAAATCTTCCTCTCATTCTAAGGGTATTTCTTAGTCTTGCCAACTCATCGGCTCCACCTTCTCACACTCCTGTGAGTGCTACCATCTTGGGATCCACTTTGTTTGGTTCCACTTTACTTGGGTCCACTTTCCAAGGTCAACTATCCATCCACTTTCCTTTACAAGGAAGCAAGGGGCACACTTCTTCCCCAGGATAAAGTAAAACCCCACCTATCCCCCCTCAAGGGTTAAGGACACACAACACTCACACCATGGCTAGAACTAACCCTCCTCATGGGTCAGGTACACAAACCATTCCCACCATGACAGTAATTAACGCTCCATCGCCACCCCAAATTCCATACTTGTCTTCCCTCAACATACTGGATCTGACTAAGCTCACCAATGATCCTATATTGCACGACCCAACATGGACTACAATACCTACCAAAATACCTTCAGACATTCCCAAGTTTGAAGGAAAAGCGGGAGACGACCCAACCAACCATATCATGACTTTCCACTTATGGTTCTCTTCAAACAACATCATGGACGAATCTTTCCGACTGAGGTTATTCCATCACACGCTCACTGGCTCATCAGCCAAGTGGTATGTAGAAGAAAAATATGGGTCCCATGTGACCTTTGAATCTTTGGCCAAAGAATTTTCTACCTTATTTCAAATACCAATATGTCATGACAATGGTCTCAAACTACTCTCAGATTTTAAACAAACCTCTGCTACACACATCGCTGACCACATTCATGAATGGCATTGACGATGTAGTCTATGCAAAGAAGAATCCACCAAGCAACAATGCCTTAATTGGTTTCTCAAATCACTTGTCTCCCTCCTTCCAAGGATGTAGCCACCTTCCCCCAATCAGAAGAAGAAGCCATCAACAAGGCTCAACAGTTCGAACTCATTTATTCACAATCAAGATACTTATATATAGTACTACCTGACACCCTGAGACTTGTTCCATTCAGCTAGGACAAACCTGGGATGTCTCACTCAACGGATGGATTGATTGGTACCACTACACACCACAATTCACACCTCCAATAACCACCTATGTATGGAACACCTCAATATCAGTCGGCATATGGTGGACCACCTTATTATCCTCCTTCCCCTTATCAACAACCATACCATGTTTCCCTTCCTCCACCCATCAGTGGATCACCACTGGCACCCACAATACGCCCCACAACCCAACCAAGTTCTGATACCCCCTCTACCTCAGCTTATACCCTAAGCACTAGTGAAAGTGTCGCACCTTCCTATGTACCCTATCGATCATTACCACCAAATAATCCATAATTTCCATTTTATGCTCCCCCATAGGCCATAGCTCCACCACCAAGACACCCACATGCTAGGGTTAATTTTGCTTAGTCCTCTCCCATTCAACAATATCAAAATTTTGAAGAGCTGAATATAGAAAATATGACCCATCAGTTGAACAATTCCAAAAAGAAAGGAAAAAAATGAAACAATAATAATCCAGGACCAGGAGGGAACCAAAACCACCCCTAATAGAACCAACCTACCGGGGGCAACCAGAATCAGGGGAACCAGAGCCCCCAAGGGGGTGATAACAACAAACGACAAGGGAAGAACAACAACAATTTTTGAACAAAATTCCCTTGTGCCCTTTGCGGTGAGTATGTCCATTATACTCACCATTTCCCTCAAATTCTTGACTTTAAATGGATGAAAGAATCTGGAAATGGACCATGTCCCCTAGCACCGCCTACCCCCCAACAGGCCCCACAAGAATATGTACAACAACCAACCCTTACTGTACTRCAAAAMCCCATTCCACACCAAGGGGTRATGAACACCCAACATGATATTCATCTTTCCCCACCACATATGGGACAATATCACAACCTAGGCACTCCTACAGATTGCACTATCCTCCTCACTAGTGAGGAAGAAGTCCTTCTACAAATGCACAATCGTCAATACAATGCACCCCCTGACTCTATTCCCACTACCTTGAAAGAATCCCTAGTCACAAATGGACCACCTTTGATGATTCCTCGCCCTAATACTGAACCACCCCCTCATATTCCTCACATCCCATTACGACAGAATGTCAACAACCCTTAGACTAGGGAGGCACACAATTATAGTCTGGTCGATGAATTGGCACAATTTCCTGCTGCCATGTCAATTTTAGAAGTCCTTCAAACCTATCCTACTCAACAAAAGTCGTTACTTTCCACCCTGGGGTAAGTAGACCATGCTGATACTCGCCTCATCACCTTTGATCTTGATAGTGGGGAACCCCGTCTCCCTTCTCTGGTCGTTTTCCAAATACAGGTTAAAATCAGGAACATCACAGTTCATCGCTACATCATTGATGAAGGTGCATTCACATGCATCATGTCAAAAACTATATGGTAGAAACTTGGCTCCCCTAAGCTCATACCATCCGCCATTACTCTAAGAGCTTATGATGAACGACGATCCTCTCTTGAAGGACTCTTCCAAAATGTCCTCGTTGAACTCGGGGGAAAAACTATCCTCATTGACATCGAAGTTATCGATGCTCCACTAGATTACAACATCTTGTTTGGGCGTAGCTACATGCATGTGATGAAGGATGTGGCCTCTTCTGTGTTTCATACAATAATGTTCCCCCACTATGGGAAGATCGTCACTATTGACCAAGTGTCACATTACGAGCCCAACCCTTCCTCCAACATCGATAATATCCTACCTTATGTCCACACTAATATCTATGCCTACCCACTCATCGAGATGGGTCCCGAAATTTTAACAAACTCATCCTTGCTAGGGACATACCATGGAGCACCTCTACTCATACATCCCTCAGAACAAGTAAGTGTCATCTCATCCAATGGAATAGAAACTGGAGATGCCCTTCCTCCCACAGAGGCTTCATTACTATCTAACATCCCACTAGTCGCAGAGACCCTTCCTCAGGAATCCCTTGAGAACCCTCTAGCTCCCCCTGTTCCTGATTACACCCTCCCCCAGGGCCACATTCTGGTTTGGGAGATAGTTCCCCAAGCCATTACTTAAATCCCCTACTTTTACCCCCCGTCGGGTGTACAAGCTTTCTAGGTAGCCGCAACACTTACCCTTCCCAATATGGTGTTGGAAATTCTAGTATGGTATCTACATCCACCTGAGATGGTCCCTCAACCATCCCTCCCTCCCCAAACATAAGGAATCTCGATGCAGATTCCCATACTTACTCTCACCACACCACCCACACCCCCACTCACTAGCACCATTGCTACAACTAGGAGCAGACAGAAGAAGAAAGAGCCCTCCACTCCACTTCCACCATAAGTTTAGCCTCCTTGTGCTCTATGCAAGAAAGATGGCCACCCCACCAATAAATGCATGTCTCTCCCCGAGCTACACAATCTCATTCAACTCCCTCAGGAAATGACACCACTCGTTGTTTCCTCCAGTTCACCTAATTCTACCATTACATCTTCTACAAGAGGCAAAGGCTCACAGACCAAATTATCATGTGCCATTTGTTCAGAATACGTCCATTACACCCAAAATTTCCTTGCACTGCTTCACTTTCGACACATGCTAGCAGTCGTACGCCATAGATTTCAGTAAGAACCCCTCCCATCCACATCATCTCACAAACATGTCATTGGCATCCACTATGTCATGACCTCCATCAATGAACGTATGTGATATCCTTGCACTCTATGTGAATCACTTGATCATGTCACATATCAATGTCCCACGATTATTGAATACAGACGTCACCACATGGCCCTTATTCAAACCCCTACACTTCCCCCCACTGTCAGCAAAACCAGTGATTACCCCTACTCCCTCTCTGGATATGGTTTATATATTTTCCCCTGAGCCTGTGACACTTCCCACTCCTCCCTGGTTCATAGATAGCCTTGAGGATGATTTTCCCTCAAATCCCCCCATTTTTCTAGTTCATTTCCCCGTAGAAATTTTATGCCCGACTACCATTTTTAACCCACATTATCTCGATATTTGGTTTATGTCGAGCGAACTGGCACAACCCCCTTGCATCATTCCCCGTACTTATTCACCATAAGATAACAACACGATGATAGTCACCAATGTTATTCCCCTGGATCCACTATATTCTTGACAGTTCCACTGCAACGAAGACATCCTTGAGGAATTAACTTCCCTTGATTGCCCATGGGATCCACTCCATCACAGAGCACTCTTTCTTTCACAAGAAGCCTATGCGCCTCCCAAATAAGGCCCCATATACGCAATCGAAACCAAATATTTTCTCCCCTTAGGGCATATAAATTGGTTCAATAACCCTATCCTTGCCCTCGATGCTTTTGAAGAAGGCAATATGGCCAACATATCCCCCACCATCAAAATTAATATTTCCATCAAATCTGGAATCATAGAGGAAATCACCATCGGTGTCGCATGATCTCCGAAGAATTCATTGCTTACAAAGCTCTCTTCCAGGAATACCGAGACATTTTTTCCTGGTCATACACAGATATGCCCTACCTTGATCCCTCTATTGTCAAACATTGTATAGACACATGGCCTGATATCACACCTATACAACAGGCAACGTCCATTACACCCATTCAAAGAGGCAGCCATCAAAATGGAGATTGACAAATTATGCACTACAGGGTTCATATACCCCATCACATATACGTCATGGGTCTCCAACCCTGTCCCCGTTAACAAAAAATAGGGCACTATCTGCATTTGTACGGACTTTCTTGATCTCAATCACACTTGTCCCAAAGACAATTTTCCAATGCCCTTCATCGATCAAATTATCGATGATTGTGTCAGCCACGAGGCTTTATCCTTCATGGATGGTTTCTCTTGCTACAACCAAATTCAGATTCACCCTACCGATCAATACAAAACCAGATTCACTACCCCTTGGGGTACTTTTGCATATTGTGTCATGCCTTTTGGCCTCAAAAATGCTGGAGCCACTTTTCAACGCGCCATGGCATACATTTTTCATGATCTGGCTCCAATCATTGTCGCCTACTTGGACAATCTCACCGCTCGATCCAAGAAATGCACTCAACACCTTGATGACTTATGCATTATCTTTCATAGGTATCGTCAGTACAATATCCACTTGAATCCCCTCAAGTGCGTATTCGGCATCATCATTGGACGCCTCCTTGGGTTCATCATCTCCCAACACGACATCACAGTAGACCCCCTTAAGGTCCAAGCCATCACAAAAATTCCCCCACCACGGAATTTACATCAACTGCAAAGCCTACAAGGCAAAGCTAACTTTTTACACCACTTTGTCCCTGATTACACCACTCGAGCACATGGTTTCCTTCGCCTCTTACGTCGTGATTTTCGATTCCAATGGGACGAACATGCCCAAACCACTTTTGATGATCTCAAAGCAACTGTCTCTAATGCCCCATTGATTCTTCCATCTGACTATGAGTGCAACTATATCCTATACTTATCGGCCTCAGCCATCTTTGTAGCAGGAGTTCTCGTCCAATTAGGGGATAACGATTGGGAGCATGTCATTTACTATATTAGTAAAAACCTTTCAGGGCCACCCTTGAAATACAATCATGAAGAGAAACTTGCCCTTGCAGTTGTCCTCATAGTCCAGAAACTGCACCATTACATCCTGCTTCAAACTACCAAGGTCCTAGCCGATTCCAATCCAATGTAATACTTTCTCAGTCGTTGAAAAATTAATGGAAAATTTGCTCGATGGATCGTCATCCTTCAGGAGTATGACCTCAAATTTTCTACACCCAAGACCAAGAAATCCCTCATCCTCGCCGAAATTATTATGACATTTCCTTCTGATACTACTTTCTCTCCCATCAATACCGACTTCCTCGACGAGCATCTGTTTTTCATCCCTTTGGATTATTCTTGGCATGGAGATCTCCTCGTCTACCTCCGAACACATAAGTTCGGACAACACCTCTCCAGGGATGATCGTCAATGTATTTGGAACTAGGCCCCTCGCTACCTCCTTATCGACGATATCTTATATCAATGAGGAGTCGACACCATACTTCGTCAATGTTTGACTATTGATGAAGCCGACAGAGTCTTAAATGACTGCCACAATGATGCCTGTGGTGGCCACCTCTCAGGGATGTCCATCGCCTAGAAAATCATTCGGGCACGCTATTTTTGGCCCACATTAATTCACGACTTCATCCATGGTGTGAAGTGATGTGACCAATGCCAGCTATATGCCAACAAAGTGAGAGCACCACCTACTGTTCTCCACCCAGTCATTACTATTGGCCCCTTTTGCAAATGGGGCATAGACTTCATGACTTGCAACCCTCCATCTAGCAATGGACACAAATACATCGTTGTGGAAGTCGATTATTTCACCAATTGGGATGAAGCCATGCCCACCTTCAATAACACCACTGACACTGCAGCACGTTTTTTCTTCAACCACGTCATCTCCYGCTTTGGATTCCCCTTACAGCTAGTCTCTGATCACGAGAAACACTTCAAGAATGAGATTTTTGTTGAACTCTCCTCTAGGATAAGATTCTCCCATGAGTTCACCTCCCCATACTAYACTCAGTCCAATGGACAGGTAGAGGTGGTCAACAAGGTCCTCAAAACCATGTTGCAGTGCAYGGTTAACAAACATAAGACCAATTCGCATCATATRTTGTTTTCCACACTGTGGAATTATCGCATGGCAATTAAAACTACCACTGGTTTCACACCATTTAATCTTGTCCATGGAGTCAAGGACACCCTCCCCATCAAATGCGAAATCCCCACATTACACACAGCTATTGAGCTATTACCTGAAACTGCTCCAGTGGAGAAGCATTTGTTGAACTTAGATTCTTTTGATGAAGACCATCGGTCTTCATTACAGAACAATGAGGCAGCCAAAAAATGGTCGAAGGCCAACTTTGATCGCCATGTCAACCTTCGATCATTCAACGAAGGTGACCTCATCCTTGCTTACGATATCGCTCACGATACCTTCGGCCATGGCAAGTTTGAGTCATTATGGGATGGACCTTACATCATCCAAAATTGCCTCACTAAAGGCGCATACATCCTGGCCTCTCCTGAAGGCCACCCCCTCAAGGAACCCGTCAATGGGTTGTACTTAAAGAAATTTTATGACTGAGCGTAGCCATGCTACATAGGCTTTTTCTTTTTTTTGTAGAGTTTTTAGTCTTGTTTTTCCTCCATATATTGTGTCTAATCTATCATTTATGTTATTGACAGATGCCTCCTCCATCAGCCTTCCACAATGGTTACGCCGATGGATCTAGCCATTGGACACAAAATCTTGCTTCGACCACTTGGGCCCTCTATACCCCCTCGCATGAACTGCTCCAGTCTAGTGGCATATGCCTAGGCTCAGCTACCAACAACCAATAATAATACACAGCCATCATTGGCCTCCTTGATGAGGCCAATAGCTGCCATATTCATCACCTTAGCATCTTACTAGATTCCCAACTTGTCATCCTCCAGCTCAACAATGTGTACCGTGTACGTGATCCATGCCTCTTCCGCAAATACCTGCAAGTTAGACTTTTATCTCGACATTTTGATTCAATCACATTCACACATATTCCAAGGAAATTTAATCAAATAGTAGATAATATGGCTAACCTAGTGTTAGATTGACATTTATCCCATCAAGTTACCATTACACATACATAACTCATCAAAAGTCTGTCACAACATATAAATTAGACATCATAACCAAAAAACATCAACACATGTGAACATCACAAAGATCCCAAAATGTATATCCATATATATATATATATATATATATATATNAAAAAAAAAAAATAGAACATATACAACATCAGTAGGTAGGTGAACCACCCCTATAAATAAAACATTGGTGTCCCAACACCATATAAAAAATGGGCTCGCAAGCCTATACAAAAATAACTATACAGGGGCACTCATGGCACCTCTAAAGCTCCACCACCTGGTCCTCTCTCAGGAGGAGGTGCCCCACCAGATAGGGGTCCCTCAGGTCCTGGGGGTAGTCGCCCAATCATAGTCGCACCCTCTATAGCTTCTCTATGGATCATGGTCCGCCACTCTGTTGGAAGGCCCACACACTTCTCCAGGACTCATTTGTCTTGAATGCACGACCACATGCCCTCAGGCACTCCCTGTAGTATCGCCTCCAAGCAGTGGGAAATATCCTTGAACTCTTCCCCAGCCCCCGCTGAAGGAGCATGAAAATGCCCTGCACCAGGGTCATCAAAACAACATCTCCTTCCT
>JASDQU010103603.1:162028-178321 GCA_032191745.1 Picea mariana
GACCATTGGCAATATAGGGGTGCACCCATGCACCCCTGTCACATCCAGAGACGCACACCCTACCGCGCTTGTTCGCTTCACAGTTGCGCACAAATGCGCAACTTTCAGGAACACAGTCGTGCATGGATGCGCAACTGTGATTTTCATAGGCACACATCCCATTATTGGGTGCCCCCATCCGTGACTCTCCAAATTACATCCATGCGCATGAAACACTCAATGGCCCGTGCACTGGGGGGGCCACCCTCACAAAACCCTCTTATACAGCCATTCGTACAAGCCCTACCCAAAAAAAGAACCCCTAGCTACTGTGCAAGAGGATATGACCACTAACCTGAAACTCGTTGATCCTAAATCGACTGGCTTAATCTCCTGAAATCTCCAAATCTCTCCTCAAACCTCTCATCCATCCACTCTGGCAGAAGGTACAAATGAGGTGGCAATATGGGCCCTACAACTATATATAACCCCTTTTGCCAAACATCCATACTCAATTCTAGGAGCTCCGAGTGTCCGTTTTCTGATCTGTTTTAAACCACAAGACCAGGATCCCACCACCTACACAGTCACATTCCCCGGGCCACCATCCATCCTTGGTCCTTGGGGATAATTTTTCTCACATCACACCTAGGTACACATGCTTACATTCAAAATTATCAAATAACTGTTATATGTTCTTTATCTTCAGATATTTTTCACGTCAGGTATTTTTTTTTCATGTGTGAAGGTACTTGATCACCACAAATCAGCACGACCCTTTCAGGTATATGATCGCTACTAGCATGCAATCATTCCTTTTGAATATCAATTGCATCTCCCTGTCACACCCTCCGATATTTGCCTCTAAGGTCCCCCCATCCGGCTCTGTAGTACTCACACCTCTGTTATATTTCAGTACTGTCAACCAGTATCACTCTCTCCCACATGAGTTGTCCCCATCATAGTCCCCTCTGGCACTTTGACACTCATGCTGTTTTCACCCCTTAGGGCTAGGAGTCCTCATAGTCTTTGCATTCCTGACAATTAGCCGCGTGCTCCTTCTCCTCATTTTTCTAGCTTTCCCATAACGGACTCCCACGTACTCTCATTATGATTCACATTTGACTACACCTCTGCAATATCATTAGCGCTCCATCTCATTCACCCTCAGTTTTCCCATCTGCAGATTGTCCTACATTCATTTTACCTAATACAGAAACCCACCTATGGGGCCCCCACCTTCCACCTACTTTCCACGCAACTTTTTCCCTCACAGGCCAAGCCATATTGCACTGGGGAACCTATTTCTGTATCTGTACACTTTTCCCAACTGATTCTTTATTTATTTGGTAATTGTAAAAAGCCTTTTGTTTCCAGCCTTTACATAGCTTTTTGTCATCACCCTTGACACCTTTTTTTTTTTTTTTTTTGGCGAAAGCAACCCATTTCACCCTTGGTTGGGGAATTCATTATCTTCTACTCCTATTGACATCATCTAAAAAAACCTGAGTATCCCACAGTCCCTATACCCCTAATCTCTGATTTTTTCCACTTTGTCCCACCTCTGGCACAACTTAACCCACGTCTAGTCGTCCCCCTGACACTAGACCCAGTTTCACGGTTGTTTCCACTCATACTTCATAGCTATCCCCAACCAAGAGAATTCTTAAGTCTCCCTGCATATTGACTTCGTCCATGTATCTCCTCAGTCCCTAATCTTATCATGTGTATTTCATGAAGCCCTTTGCTTCTTGGAGTCGCGTCTCCCTTCCTGTCGACCTCAACACAGTTTCTAGAAGGGAGATAATATCTTGACTCTCAGTACCTTTACAATGAGGTGTCCCAGACGGAATAAAGAGAACCATCATTGCTCTCTACTATTGTTGACCCCCATGACATTCGACTTCAACACTTTATCATGTTGCGGTGGGTCTTACTTTGTGACTATTGTAGTTGTTTTTTATATTTTCCGAAGACCTCTGGAAATTGATAGGCTATCAATGTCTGCCTATCATCGACACTTCTTACAGGTGTCCTCACCTCTTTTCTGAGTTTGTTCACCATAATAATTGTCCTCTTCTATTATCAACATGCCCACAAGAGCGTTGTAGTCGTCTACACCAACACACAACTTCAGTTACTGTATTACACATTTTTGAGTTACATGACATGAGCATGGGGCATGCCTGCCTTGTTTGTTCATAGTTTTATTTTTCCACACATTGCGAAAGGTTTGGATCCTAAAGGCTCCCCTCTCCCTCCAATGGGTCTCTCTTGAAATTCCCCTTAACACTCTTTCTTACAAAGGTACTCTCAGTAGAAGAAACATTGATGTATTTCGGTTATACGTATGCTCCTAACCTCATATATCAGGGGGCATTTTTTATCACTAGAATTTCGTCTGCAAATGGTTACAAGAATCTAGCATCTTCAAAAAAACCCATTAGTTCATCCTTGGCCCAGAAAATGCATTTCCAAAGAGCACAAAACTATAGAATTGGTTAAAAAATCAACATGCGCTAAGGATACAAAGGAAACGCGCGCACATGTGACAATCGAATAATGCCGGAAAAAAACATATGCGCCTGATGCCCGACTGTGGATGCAAAAAACCACACACACCTCATAACAACGCATTTATGATTTTTGTCGGCCTTCCACCCACTTCTGGTTCATCTCCCAATTCAATTTGACACCTAAATCCAAGATGAATCTGAGTGGGGGGCTGGTCAAATACCTAAGGGTGCCTTAAAGAGCCCCTTGTTCACACTAAAGACTGGTTGAATAATACCTCAAAGATTTGCTATAAAAAGATGCCATGGGTGCACTATATTTTCAAGGAATTCATTTGTATTTTTATGCTGCCTATATTGTCTTGGAGAATCCTCTTTTCTCATTCAGAGCATACAAGAACCATTTCATTTAGCCATTCACATCACCTCTTGAGCGAATGGGCTTTGGATTTCTTCACCATTTCCTTTTAGTTTGTTACTTGTAAGAGGAGCTCAATCGTTGGGGGTTCAAGATCCCTCCCTTGGAGGAAGAGGGGACCCATAAGTCTCCCTTTCTCTTTGGTGTTTTCCCACTAATACAACTTATCCATTGGTGGCATGCATGTTATTTAATTTCTATTCTATTTCCCTTATGCACTCTAGTTTAGTCTCTTTTATTGTTATTAGCATTAGTCCTTTGTTTATTTCTTATGCTTGAGGTTTCTAACTCTTGCATTCATTGTTGTCTTGTCCAGCTAACCCAACTGGACTTGTAAGTGTCCTTATTTTTCTCATTTAGGTGATGAAAGGGACGCAACAATCCTCAACAAAATAGTGTAGTGGAGAGAAAGAACATAACTATAATGGAGACAGTGAAGACCATGATCCATGATCAAGATCTTCCAATGCGCTTATGGGAAGAAGAAACAAGAACAACAATGTATGTACATAACAAATTATCCCATAGTGAACTTGGGTTCAAGACCCCTGAAGAGAAGTTCTCTGAAAAGAAGCCAGAAGTGATCCATCTCAAAATATTTGGTTTTCCCGTATTTGTACATGTTTTAAAATAGAAGAGAATTAAGTTGGACCATTTAGGAAAGAAGGGAACATTTGTTGGATACTGTGAGGTCCCCAAGGCCTTGAGAATATACATACCAGGTTACCATCATATTGATATCAGTAGAGATGTAACCTTTGATGAAGATACAACACTCAATAAATCAAGAAGATGCTAGCTTGAAGAAGTATATGAAGAAGAACCTATGGATCCCAGACTTGCAGAACCAGTGAGGGAAGTCATAAATTCTCCTGATGAGGAGATTCCATAAGATCATGACATAATAGAATCTCAAGAACCTCCCTATATGATGATCTCCCAAAATATAAATTCAGCCTGGGCAAGGGAACTTATTCAATATGGAGAGAAGTATGGTGCCCCTGAAGGAACTACAAGACAAGTCAAGAAACCCAATCCATCCTCTAGTTTTATTTCTTTGATGTGTGATCTCTTAGAGAAGGATCCCTACTTTCTTTGAAGAATCCATTTAGAAGAAAGAATGGGTAGATTCCATGATAAAAGAATACCAATCCATTAGAAAGAATGATGTATGGGAAATAGTTCCCAGACCAAAGAGCAAGGATGTGGTATCTTCCAAATGGCTATACAAGATAAAACATGTTGTTGATGGAAGTATTGAAAAATATAAAGGAAGGTTTGTTCCTCATGGATTTTTTCAAAAGGAAGGAATTGACTATGAAGAGACATTTTCTCTTGTAGCCAAAAACACTTCAATTAGAACCATCATAGCCCTTGCAACGAAGATGAAATGGAAGTTACACTAGATGGATGTGAAAACAACTTTCTTAAATAGTGTCATAGAAGAGGAAGTGTATATAGAACAACCTCAAGGGTTTGAAATTGAATAAATAAAGACTCATGTATGCATATTGAAGAAGGATCTGTATGGATTGAAATAATCTCCTAGAGTTTGATATGGAAGAATTGACAATTTCCTGACGAGCTTGGGCTTTACCGAGAGTAAAGAAGATTCTAACCTTTACTTCAAGGTTATGAATGATGAGCCTGTTATATTGTTGTTGTAAGTCGATGATTTATTTCTAACCAGAGAAGAAAATCTCATCACTGAGAGTAAGAAGAAGCTTGCTTTAGAATTTGAGATGAAAGACCTTGGTCTAATGCACTATTTATTAGGTCTTGAGGTCTGACAGAGCCCATAGAAGATATTCCTTAACCAAGGGAAGTATGCAGTTGAAATACTTAATAGGTTTGATATGTTGGAGTGAAAATCCATGAATACACCCATGGAAACAAGTTGAAGCTCCTAGTTGACACTTCGTCGGAATTGATTGATGCTATGATGTACAAACATATCATTGGATCATTGATGTATCTGATGAACACTAGGATAGATATATGTTTTTTTATGAACACCTTGAGTCAATTTTTTGTAGAGCCCAGACATGTTCACTTGGTTTCTTCAAAACATGTGATGATGTACCTTAAGGGTATATTATATTTTGGTCTCAGTTATAATGGAGATCGTGACTTCAGACTGAGTGGTTATACCGATTCAGATTGGGCTGGAAGTGTCTCTGAAAGAAAGATAACTTCGAGATGTTGTTTCAATCTGGGTTCAGCCATGATCTCATGGTAGAGTGGGAAGCAATCACGTATTTCTCTCAGCACGACAGAAGAAGAATACATTGCTGCATGTTTTTCCATTAGTGAAGCCATATGGCTTCAGAAGTTGTTGAGAGGTCCATTCGATATGGATATGGAAGCAACCATGATTCTATGTAATAGCCAAAGTTGCATAAAGATGACAGAGAACCCTGTGTTCCATGAAAAGTCAAAACACATATAAATCTGATATCATTACATCTGTGATATGGTGAAGAGAGGAGACATAAAAATCCAGTATGTTAGCATAGATGAACAATTTGCAGCTGTGTTGAACAAGCCTCTATCTCGTGTGAAGTTTGAGCACTTTCGAGATAAGCTCAATGTAGTTCGAAAGGACCTCCCTCAAAAGGGGGAGTAGTGGTGATGCCAGCCTTGTGTTGAATATTTCCAACTTCATGCTGATGTTGTTGCGATTCCAACCTCGCGTTGAAGATTTCCAGATTCGTGCTAATGTTATTGTGATGCCATCCTCATCCTGAATATTTCCAGCTTCATGTTGATGTTTTTGTGATGTCATCCTCGTGCTGAAGATTTCCAGCTTCATGTTGATGTCATTGTGATGCCAGCCTCATGCTGAACATTTCCAGTTTTGTGCTAATGTTTTTGTGATGCCAGCCTCGTGCTAAATATTTCTAGATTCGTGCTGATGTTGTTGAGATGCTAGGCTCGTGCTAAATATTTCTAGCTTCGTGTTGATTTTGTTGAGATGCCAACCTCATGTTGAATATTTCCATCCAAGTGATGATGATGATGATGCTCCAGCCTTCGTGTTGTGATGTTGTTTTTGTTGATGTTGTATTAGCCTTGTGTTGTTATTGATGACGATGATGTATTAGTGTTATACTAATCAATGTTGATGCAGATGATGATGATTCCATTCCATCTCCCTACTGTGGATGATGATATCGATGATGAAGAAAAAAATTCAATGATTTATAGATATGCCAGTCAGTTTTCCATATGTTGTTGATGTTGTTTCCCTCTCTCTCTCCCGATGATGTTGTAGAATACCATTATTTTTAAGGGGGAGTGTTGAAATACTATAACTGCAAAGAGTATTCTATTTATTATTGAGTTATTATTCATTAGATCAATCCCCTTTTGGGGATTTATCATGTCGGGCATTGTAATTAACCAAATCCCATTTTTTGGATTGGCCAAACCCTAAATATAATATACAAATTGAGAAGTCAGCCCCTAGGTTAGTTAAAGTGGTTTTAACCACTAAGAAGACAAGTTGGCCCTGCCCATTGAAAATACATTTTTTTGATCACCTCACAGTTTGTATAAATAAAGGAAGCCATCGCCTCATTATCTCACTCACTCATTCTCTCATCCAATGCACAAGTTTGGTAGCTACAGTTGGGAGAAGAAGGAAGAGAGAGGCACATTGCTGAGTGTTGGATATTCTCTAGTGTTTTGGTTTATTGTCTTGGCATTGTATTGGATATCTATATTAAGGAAGTTTTTGTTGGGTTTCCTCCCCAATGAGGGTTTCCCAGTATAAATGTTGTGTATCTTGTGATTGTGTTTCTCTCAGTGATCCTACCTATGCTATTGTTATCTAGTAAATTGAAAAGAAACCTAATAATAGCTCAAACATTAACAAGAAAAAGGTCTAGAAATGATTCTTGGGGTAAACTGAGGTTCTGAATAATGGCCCAGTGAATGTATTATGTAAAATTATCGGAAAACAAGAGTAAAAAAGTCTTTAATAAACTACAAAAAGGTCCTTTTAGATGGATGTAAGTGTTGAACAACAAGTTGTTCAGGACTTGTAAGGTGTGGAAACCAGCCCAGTATGGTCTAGTATTACCCATAAATGTCCAGAAAGTGTTCCCAGGACTATTCAAAGCCCGAAAATAGATCTGAAAATTAAACAACAACTATGAAAAAGAGTGATAAAAACTACAAAATAAGGTTCATCGAGGTAGGATGTGGATTGACAAAAGGTGAGACTTTAAGAATTTATTTAGTTGTGAATTTTAGGTTGTTTAAACACAAGTAGTGGTAACCATGCAGTTTTAAAGGTCCTCCCAATCAAGAAAACACCTATTATCCCACAATTGTTCCTCTTAGTATAAAAAGAGTGTGCTTCGGTAAACCATGTGGTTAGAATGAAGACTTCCCCTTGTCGTTCAGAGAAGGAGGGATTAACCCTTTCTCGTGAGTAGCGCTTTCGAGATCTTAAAACCACTTGGATGGAAGAAGGATACCTACAAAAATAGAGATGCTCAAGACCCCCTCGAGGGATTTTTGGCTGAGCTTACCCAAGTAGAGTAGTACTCAAATCCAAGTTGAGATAACCAACTTCTTAACATGTGGTTTACAAGAGCAATCAAGATCACTCAATTGATACTTAAGAATACAAATTTTGAGGGGATCCTAATGAAGAGTCCCTGGAATTGACAATTAGTAGTCTATAAATTGAAATTGATTAAAATGAAAGACCAATCCATCCACATGGCGAGATCACATCTTATTTTCACAAGCGTGTCTCTTGGTCAATGAAATTGAAATCTGTCTACCAAAAAAATTGAAATCTACCTATAAGATATAAATATTGTAAATGTGAATCAACCTACACAGATAAGATCTATCTAGCAAAGGGCATACATAGTTTGCAAAAGAAATGAGAAAATATGGAAACGAGAGAGAGAGTGAATCAAAGAATTGTATTAACTGAATGAATGAATGATAAATTACACATGATATACTATGTATAACTCAACTAATGTGCACTGGAAGATAATCCAATCCACCATAGTGGTGGTATAGAGTGATCTGGACACAAATCAACAATTAAAGGAGTTAACTGCCACCTAGTCTGCGTTAACTAGCCTCTAAGTCTTCAGTTAATTGAATGAAATAGGTTGAAGTGAGGGTAATGTGCTAGTCTGGTGATAATCCCAAGGGCAATTCACATTAATAGTAATTATTCCAATGTTGCATGGTGATGGAACCAATGTGGCATTAAGACTCCACTCAATTGATCCAACTAAAGTGTGAACTGAAGAGAATATTCTCCTAGAATGTAGGAAAACAAATATTCTACCTAAACTATAGGAGACTAAATAATGACTAATAAACATAGGGAAAACATCAGAAAAAATAAATCCTAGGTGGGTGCAAAGTATCTCCAACACCCCCCTGAACATCACTATGGTGAAAATAAAAAGTGGGTCCCGAAAACGAGGCCATGTTAGGTACCCAAATACAAAAGACCAACTGAAATAAATGAGGAAAGAGGGAAAACCTCATGGGAAAACCCCCCCTCAAGGCACAATTTATCAAAAAAAAGAACTGGCAATTGATAGGAAACTATATTCTTCACTCCAAGATGACTCCACAGAGAATGGAGCTTCTTCTTAGTGAAGGTCTTGGTGAAGATGTCTATAGTATTTTTTGTTGAAGGACATAACTACAAGTTGATGATCCCCTCGTGTACTAAGTATCATATGTAGTGCATGTGAATCTCGATGTGCTTCATCCACTACCTATCAAATGGATCTCTACAGAACTTCAGAGTGCTTTGGTTGTCACACTAGATGATGATCGGTCGGTGAAACTAAATGCCCAACTCAGTAAGAAAATGTTGTAGGCACATAGAATGAATGGTTATGTTAAATACCCCTATGTACTTTACCTCAATTGAAGATAGAGAAATAACATATTTCTTCTTTCTTGACCAACAGGTGGGCCCGGAACCAAGACTGAGTGAGTAACCACATGTGGAATTGATATCAATGTTGTCACTAGCCCAGTCAGAATCAGTGAACCTAATGAGGTACAATATAGATTTTTCTGCATAGTGAATCCCAAAGGCGATGGTGGCCTATATGTATCGAAGGATATGCTTTGCAACCTTCCAATGTAGCTCATGCGGCTCTTGCATGAACCGAGAGACTACTCCAACTACATAGGAGAGGTTTGGTCTGGAGTGTGTGAGATATAACAATATCCCCACTAGATATCTGTATAGTGTTTTGTCCACCATTGGAGTGTCCTTGCCATCCTCAAGTATGACTCTTGATAAGAAAGGAGTCGAGGCATACTTGTAGTCTGTCATGTGGAATATCTCGAGGAGATATCGTGCATACTTTCCCTACGATAGTTTGATTCCCGATGCATCCTGAATGATATCGAGACGAAGGAAGAAATGTAGCAGACCCATGTCCATCATCAATAATGTATATTCATTCAGAATCCTCTTGAATGCAATAATTGTTGAAGTCAAGCAACCGGTGATAAAAAATTCATCAACATATAGAACTAGTAGTAGAAGTGAATCAACCATTTTGAGCATGTAAACATTTGGGTATAGCTTACAATGTACAGAGTTTTGTGACAACAGGTAGGAGTCCATGTCGGCATACCATGCCCTCGAGACCTGCTTGAGGCCATAAAGTGACTTCTTTAGTCAACATACCAAAGATGAATCTTGCATGAAGCCCTGGGTTTTCTCCATATAGATCTCCTTAGAGATATCTCCATGAAGAAATGCATTATTCACATCCATCTAATGAAATTACCATCTCTCGTCTTCCGTAATGGAAAGTTCCAAGAGTATGGAATCCATATTCACTACTAGAGCGAAGATATTGTCATAGTAAATGCCATGCACCTACTGAAAGCCTTTGGCGACTAGCCTGGCTTTGTATCTACTAAACATTCCATCTGTTGCACTCTTGGCCCTGTAGACCCATCTTTACCTAACAAGTTTCCTTCTTGAAGGAAGGGGAACCAGATCCCAAGTCCGGTTCTCCATGAGGAAGTTGTACTCCTCCTACATGGTGGATTCCAAAAATGGACTCCAAACAACCTCACCATAGGATTTTGGATCTGCATATTGAAACAAGAAAATATTCCTAGGTGGAATCAGTGTAGTGGCAGTGAGTGCAAGAGGAGGCTCCTCAAAATCAGATCGAGTCCTCTTGGTATCAGTTGGATCCTCAACAAGATATCATGCATCATAAAGAGTAGTCTTGGCCCACTTGGGCCTTGTCTCTAGCTTTGCATATGCATGCACTGACTCTGCATATGACTGTATTAACTTTGTATCTGAATCAACTGAATCCTATGAATCGGAACTCTCATATGAAGAATATTCGACATGTGCAAGCTCATCATCTTTGATAGGTGGAAGAACAAAAGTGTCTACATGTGGCTCCTAAGTTACATGCAAGATACTTTCCTCGAATTGGACACTACGCTCAATGATGAGCCGGTAAATGAAGGGATCAATGAGTCTGTATCCCTTCACACCTTCGAGGTATCCAACAAAAATATACTATGTACTTTTTGGATCAAGTGCCTTCCTCTTCTATAGGGAATCCTGGCCCATGCACGAGAACTGAATATATGGAAGTGGGTCACTTATGATTTTAGGCCTCTTCAAGCCTCGAAGGGGGACTTATCCTTGACATATATATGGGGAGATATGTTCTAGATTTAGGTTGCACAATTAAGTGCTTCAACCCATAATCTTTGTGGAAGTGACTTTGGATGCAGGATGCAAGATTCCATCTCTTTCAAGGATCTATTTTTCCGCTCAGCAACTCTGTTTTTTTGCGGAGTATAAGGAACCATTTGCTGCAAATGAATCTCAACCTCAAGAAAAATATTATATATCTCATGGTTTACATAATCCCCCCATTATCTATTTGGAGGACTTCAATCTTCTTTCTCAATTGTGTCTCAAAGAGGGATTTGAAATCGTTGAGGTGTTGAAAGACCTCCAATTTTTTCCTGAGAAATAAATTCCAAGTATGGTGTGAGAAATCATCAACAAAAATGAGCATGCACCTTTCTTTACTAATTAAAATGAATGCAGAAAAGGGCCCATGAGATCGTCGTGGATCAGATCCAAAGGAGAGGAGGCGTTCTGAGTCTTTCCTTTGTTGAATTTCTATTGAGGGTGTTTTCCAAGAACACATCCATCACAAATTCCTTTGGAGAAATGGATTTTAGGTAGAACTTCAACCATTCCCTTCTTTCTAAGTTGTTGCATATATCTGAAATTTAAATTCTTGAACCTTTCATTCCATATCCCACTGCTTTCATCAACATGTAAAAGAAATAATGTAGAATCTGGTTTAATAAATTTAGAAAATGTGTAAAGTTTGGATTGGTGATTTACCTCACCAGTAGCAACTTTGGAATTGGTTTGCATGTCATAGATATCCATTTCATTAGGTGTGAATATTACTTTCTTTTTGATATCGTAGTTTTTCATCTGATAAATGGAGAGAATATTGATGGAGAGTTTGGGAACATGTAGCACATTCTCAAAGCTCCCATTTGTGAGTTCAACTCTTCTTTTGTCAGTGACTTCGACTGGAGAGTCATCCCCCATCATAATAGGAGGAACTTTGCATGCATCCAATGAAGAGTATACTTCCTTTGTGGATTCCATGTGGTGTTATGCACCTGAATTTACAATCCAAACATTGAGAGAGAAGTTAATGGAAATCAAAGCATGGCTAGAATTACCTTTCTTGGGGTTTAGATCTTCTGGCTTCTTTTTCTTGGCACCCTCGGGGATGCAATATCCAAGGTTATTTTGCTGAAGTATTTTTTCCATTCGGTCTATCTATTTCTTCATGCATGCATATTTTGGATGGAATCCTTGTTGGAAATAAGTGCATTTATCCCCTTTTCTTCCCCTTCCACCTTTGTATCTGGAGGAATCGTTGAAGGGTTTTGAGTACCCTTCCTTCTTTGGATTTGCATGTCCCTTCCCTTTTTCTTTGCGATTAGATTTATGATTTTGGTGACTGCTACCATATTTCACATCAAGTGCATGTGCCTTTGAGCCTTTAATTTTTCCCATATTGGTGAGCTTGGTCTACTCTTGCATCAGAGGCTCGATAAAGGCCTCAAGAGAAGGAATTTTCTAGGTAGCTCTAGAAGCGAGTCTAACTGAATGAAATGTGGATACAAATACTACGAATTCTGGACCAATTTTGGAAATAATGGTAAGAACAATTTGTTTCTCCTCCTTAGATTTATCAACCCACAAGCCTTGAGTTGCGACAACAAATCCTTATATTTGGTAAAAAAGCTTGGAGATTGTTGAATGTTTTTGGATTCAAAGTGACCAATTACACCTTGAGTATCTGTCCCCTCATCTCATCTTGTTTTCCAAAAGTTCCTTCCATGGTGGTACATAATTCATTGGGGGTTTTATAGGAGGATATGTGAAAGAGGAACTCAGGAGAAATAAGACTACAAATAGTTCCATATGCTTCATCCATTCTATTTAGATACTTGGATTTTTATATGGCTTATGTGGGTTTGGTCTCTATGTCCATGGTTAACCTGTATAATCCTCTTCTTCAAAAATGAATTACCATCCTACCTTTATATGCAAATAAATTGTATGGTGTAAGAATCAATTCTTTTGGAAATTCCATTTTCCCGTTGTCTTCAATCTTCGGTACCTGCAAAAAGTGTCTCAGGTTTCTTTTCCTAGAAATCCATTGGCTATGATACCATGTAAATGTGAATGAACCTACATATATAATATATATCTAGCAAAGGACATACAGAGTTTGCAGAATAAATGAGAAAACACGGAAATGAGAGAGAGAGAATCAAAGAATTGTATTAACTGAATGAATGAATGATAAATTACACATGATATACTCTGTATAACTCAACTAATTCACACTGGAAGAGAAGCCAATTCACCATAGTGGTGGTCTAGAGTGATTTGGACACACCAACAATTATGGGAGTTAACTCCCACCTAGTTGGAGTTAACTAGCCTCTTAGTCTTTAGTTAACAGACTGAAATAGGGTGAAGTGAGGGTAATGCATTGTTTTGTTGATAATCCAAAGGACAATGTGCATTAGCAATGATGATCCCAATGTTTCATGGTGATGGAACCAATGTGGCATTAAGACTCCACTCAACTGATCCAATTGAAGTGTGAACTAAAGAGAATATTCTCCTAGAATGTAGGAAAATGAATATTTTCCCTAAACTATAGGGGACTGAATAATGACTAATAAACATTAGGAAAAAAAAATCATAGCTGTGTGTGAAGTATCTCCAACAAATATTTGTATAAGTATAAGTATAATACATAGATAAATAAAGTGTTTTTTGGTTTTTCTTGTTTTGTGGGGGCAGGCCCCTGCTTTTGTTTTCAAGTTTTGAGTGTTTTTTCTTTTTTTTCTTTGCTACTTTTGAATGGACCCTTTAGGGGCAACAACCTGAAAGTTAGGAAAAGAGAGTATAAACAAAACATATTCCCTATTCCACCTAAAGGAATGGGTGGAAGCTCTTTGCGGGCCACATAGTCACCATATGCATGAGAGTTCCAACTGATTCCTTGTTTTGGGGTTTTAGGTTATCTATTAAAACTAAAATGAATGATGGTTTGCAAAGATAAAGATCAGATTAGTTTTATGAACATTAAATTACATCAAAAATCAAAATTTGTTTACAATAGTATGGTGTAATGATATTGGAACAAGTGCAAGTTTTTTGTTATTGATTGGAAACAAAACAAAAGTGAAAATTGAGTGTAGGGAGTATATTTTATAGGTTTTTCCCATTGTTTTTGTTGTTTCCTTGTTGGTATCCTTGCCTCAAACAAGTCTTTAATGGGTTCTTGACCGCTTAGGTGAAAAAAAAGAGGTAACCAGATAATTGCTAATAGGTGAGCAATGAAATTTTAATGAATTTGGATGACATAACTGAACTAAACAAGCAAAAAAAATTATATATTACAACTATATAATATCCAATTAAAAAGGTTGTCCTGAAAGGGTAAATTAACCAGATTGGTCAATTTTTCTATTTAAGGACAACAATATAAATGGAAGAAAATTTAACTAAAAGGAAAAAATGAGAATAGATCAAGTAAACATACAAAATCATCAAGTAAAGGGGTGTTTGGGGGTTGTCCTAAGGGACCCCTTGACCTCCTCAATACTAACTAGGGATGAAATAATTAAATACCTTAAGAAATATGCACAAAAATACATTAAATACATTAAAGAAAGTTGTTAATAAATGGAAACCAGCAATTCAAACCCAAGGAAGCAACAACAAACACCTAGCTAACCAAGCCCTCCTAGAGATAGGTATCAGGAAAAACATTCACTACCACCCCTCAACCCTCAACCAACTAGTAAACAAATTCAACAACTATAAGAGAACAAGTACAAATAAATACTAAGACTCTTTTGAGAAATTTCAACAGAACTTTGGTACTTTTTTCAACAAGTTCCTTTTGGTACAATATCTTCCTCTTATTTACAAAGGAGAGATGAAGGCTATAGTTAGGTCATAAAACAATTGTCACTTTTGGTAAAGTGATAAGTGGAACAACCCTAAAGGTCTTTATCCTTATCCAAAAAATAATCAAATCTGTTTTTATTTGATTTGATACTTTTATTTACAATATT
Organism: Picea mariana; assembly: GCA_032191745.1. Lineage (NCBI taxonomy): Eukaryota > Viridiplantae > Streptophyta > Pinopsida > Pinales > Pinaceae > Picea > Picea mariana. The sequence goes on from JASDQU010103603.1 coordinate 176,627, forward strand.
TTGATCAAAAAGTTAAATCACTAAAGAAAAAATATTTTTACAAAGTGTGATTTGGGAAATGAAAAAATTGTTGTGCCACCTCATCACTTGACTTGGTATTTGGGACATAACAATGGCACTTTGATGGCTTCCTTATTTTGTAGTGGCAATTAAGGTTTCATTCATGGTGTCCAAGGTCATCCATGGCTACCAGATTCACCGGGATGAAGGCCCATGACTTGCAGAAAATTAGGGGCTTCTTTGGAGGGAAATTGGCCTTGGGTTTACTCACTAAATGTTAGAAAATGCCTTCTTTTCAGGAATTTTTCAGACCTTAATTTACTCCCCCTTTGCTTCTTATATGTATGCCTATGAGCAGATGTAGCATGGATTCAATGTGGGCTTGATTTAGTCGAAGGACCCCCTAGGCCTGAAACTTAGAAATTTCTTCCTTCCTACAAGAAAATAAMAAAACATATTTTTTATGCTACCATGTTGTATTACTATCTACYTKTTTTTCACTTCCTTTCGTTTGGCTCAAATTGGGCCCTGGATGAGCGAGATATGGCCCCATAAAGGTTTGCGGGAAAGTCCTAGTTGGAGGGATGATCAATGAAAGTTTGGAAATTAAAACTGAAATCTAGGTTTAATTTCAGTATTTATTAGCTACYACAGGTTAACATGGCAGTTGTTGAAATGGGTTTGTCTCATATTTCAAAAATTTGGCTCCGAAGGCTGACAATTAGGCCTCTGTTTGAGCACATGTTTCCAGGATAATAAGGAGTATTTGAGGTTATGGAATGTACCAGTGTAAATTTGGGGTACTCACTAAATGTTAGAAAATGCCTTCTTTTCAGGAATTTTTCAGACCTTAATTTACTCCCCCTTTGCTTCTTATATGTATGCCTATGAGCAGATGTAGCATGGATTCAATGTGGGCTTGATTTAGTCGAAGGACCCCCTAGGCCTGAAACTTAGAAATTTCTTCCTTCCTACAAGAAAATAACAAAACATATTTTTTATGCTACCATGTTGTATTACTATCTACCTGTTTTTCACTTCCTTTCGTTTGGCTCAAATTGGGCCCTGGATGAGCGAGATATGGCCCCATAAAGGTTTGCGGGAAAGTCCTAGTTGGAGGGATGATCAATGAAAGTTTGGAAATTAAAACTGAAATCTAGGTTTAATTTCAGTATTTATTAGCTACCACAGGTTAACATGGCAGTTGTTGAAATGGGTTTGTCTCATATTTCAAAAATTTGGCTCCGAAGGCTGACAATTAGGCCTCTGTTTGAGCACATGTTTCCAGGATAATAAGGAGTATTTGAGGTTATGGAATGTACCAGTGTAAATTTGGGATGAATTTATGAAATAGAATGCCATGGATGCATTCTACACTTCACCCAGTCATTTTGACTATTTATGGGTACAAATCCCCCTCCATACATAAAAGTTATGAAATTAGTTTTCCCAATGTCCTTGGGGAATATTAAAAATTTATCATATAATATAAAATATATAACATACATATATGGATTAACCATATATATACTAGTGCAACCGCATAAAATGTGGTTGATGAACGCCGATAGGCCCTTATAGCAAGTAACCCTAGGGGTCCTTGGAGCTACTGGGAGACCATTATCTATGTGGTTATATTATAAACCTAAATTGCATTCTACACCATTAATATATTAAAAACCTAAATTGCATTCA
>JASDQU010103603.1:179162-191718 GCA_032191745.1 Picea mariana
AAGCGCAAAATACAACAAAGCTGATTCTTGTAGATGAAAATACAACAACAACAAAGCTCAAAATATAGCAAGATGAAAATTTAAATGATTTTAAAAACCCGAGCTCCTAGCTACAATTATAATAAGAATACAGAGGCAAACTGCAAGTTGAAATACAAGTCTAGATGAAAATTTAAATGATTTTAAAAACCCGAGCTCCTAGCTACAATTATAATAAGAATACATAGGCAAAGTGCAAGTCAAAATACAAGTCTATGATAAGGGCCAACCATTGAAGGCATGCCAGTTCATGGTCGAACTTCCTTTAGTGGTTGGGACGCATGCATGAAAAACATAAATTTATCATAGCATGTCAAATAGCCTAAAAACTACAGAAAACTAATTGTAGAAATTATAATTGAAGAAAACTATTTGCAAAATTATAATTGAAGAAAACTAATTGCGGAAATTTTTATAGATGATGTTACCTCGTCTAGCTTGATGCTTTGCTTTGATACCCCTCTCAGTAGTGTGATATATTGTTCTATCGCTTTTGCTCCAAACACATATAAAGTTCTCTTAATTGTGCTAGAAATACATATAATCCAGGTATGTGAAGAAAGACTAAAATATGAAATGACATAAATTGGAAAATGTGCCAGTGCATCCAATATGGCAAAAGTGGAATGCCATAAATTTAAAAACTTTAAATCAGAAAATAATCCTATCTCCCCTAAATTTAAATTGGAAAACTTGGACGTGGTGTGAAGAAAGTACACAGTTCACACTTCATATGAAGCATGCATTCCCTGGTCATTTTTAAAAACATGATATGAAAAACATGTGTTGTAATGAGATGGTTCACACAAAGAATGCATGCCCCCAATATGAAACGTCTGTGGTAATCCGCTAAAAGCAGGTCGTGGGCAGCATTATGTTTATAAATGGAATGCCTGGGCATCAGACAATTCAGAAGAAAAACGTGGACATTTATCTAGATGCCACTGTTTACACTTTATAAAAACTTATGCCTTTCCAAAACATGAAACATGTGCAGTGATTTTTAATCATATAAAAGTGGCTTGCACATATATTAATCTTTTTTATATTTCTTAAACGTGGCAATTATATATTCTTACATTAATTTTATAATGTGATTAGGTAAATGTAAAAAAGTAAACATGTTAACGGATGCCTTCATAAATGCAAGAAGTTATGAACAATAAATATGACTCATTGATTTTGGAGGACGAGTGAGAATATGCCAACATCTTCAATGAGTAGCCATTAGATTAGGATTTAAGGTTAAAATATCATTAAGTGTGCCCATTGCCAATAGGTGTACACCTATTGGCGTAAATATATATAATACCTATATACCTATATATATATATATATATATATATATATATATATATATATATATAAACTAAAAATATTTAACCCCACTATCCATGTTATGTGAAACCCAGCCCCTGCATGATAAAATAGGCCATACGACCCCAACATATGACCTGTTGCTAGTCCCTCGGTGCCAAAATTATGACCCATGTGACGACTTCCATTCGACCACACCATGAGCCATACCTTAAGCACCAGATCCAGGTTGTATGTACATTTCATGTGACAGTAAGAAACAAGAGATAACGCTTAAGCGTTAGCTCCTAGTCACCTATGTGACCCAAACTCCAAACTCACCCTTGGTAGTATCTCCCCCATGCATGCCATTTTTGAATTGATTTTTAAACTAGAGGCAGTGGTGGTTGAGGGAGGGATAGTGATCACTCCACCAACCACCCCACTCCCTTCCTTTTCATTTGCTACTTTAGGCAGGTTCGTGGAGATGGTGGAGTTGTGATGTTGTCGAACCTGTGGAGGAATATCCCATGGTAGTGGAGAGTGGGCTCAACCTTGTGTTGGATCTTAGCCGTGAATGAGAAGGTGGGCCGAGGGTGGAGCAGAGGGTGGAGGAGCTCGTGAATAATGTTGAATGACTGAAGAGGGGTAGAGGAATGGGAGGTCACATGTAGAGTTAGGGTCACTATCGGGGTGACAGGGTATGGGCTGAGTGATCCAGGTGGATTTCGGTGGCCACCCACCTATTCCAACTGGCTCAAAATAGTTCTTTGGGAATTTACTATTTTTAGCCATTTTTTAGGTCCTAAACTTCTGGGGTGATTTTGAGAGCCTAAACAATGTTTTTTCATGACAAGGCACCTTAATGAACACTAAAGGAATGCTTGAGCCTATGAAATGAACCTCCTTTTCAATACTTTTCCAACAATCTATCGTCTTCCCCAAATTGAGATCTTATGCCAAAGTTATGCCCTCGGGAAGTTGATACACCAAACTACCCAAAACGGGGTCCAAAAACTTGTTGAATTTTCATCTTCTGGGGTTAGTGTTTTGGATTTTCTTTATGTTAAAAAGGCCATTGGAGCCTCATTGTAACAATCATCTTTTTATGAATGAGAATATCCATCACATCCCTTCTCAGAGATAATATGCCACCATTCTAGTGAGTCTTTCACTTTGTATTTCTGCAGTTTTCTACATTTCGCTCATTTATAGAAATTGTGTATTACTGTATCTCCGTTTTTATGGTTATATATTCGATATATCTATGTTATATTCTTGTATCTCTATTACATCTATTTATATTTTCTTATTATGTTTCCTCCATTTCATTCGCAAAAATAATCTGGATCAGTGGTATCAGAGCAGGCTGCTCTTGATCAATTTTTAGTGCATGTCCCCGATGAGGTCCGAGTATAGAAATTTGGGTCTTTACCTTGTCTCTCTTGAGGAAAATCACTCTTGCACACCCAAGAAACCCTCCATGGAAGAAGAAAAAAAAAATAATAGAGCAGAAGATTCTATTAATATGTTGTTTGAGCAAGCTCTCATGTGATAGAGGGACGAAATGATGGAGAATTTTTCCCACATCCTTCAATACATTCTGATAACAATAGGCACATATTCATGGAGCAACCAATTTGGAGGCACATATCCTTTAAAGGAACAAGTTAATTTTTATATTCCCATATTAGAAGGTTAGATACATGCGGATGCCCTAGAAAAATGGTTAAATCTGCTAGAAGGTTATTTCTTTGTTCACAATTTTTCCTTCAAGGAAAAGATCGCCTTTGCACTCCTTTAGGATATCCCCCATTTCAAGCATCGGTGGGAAACTTACTGGGAGAAAAGTTCCACAGAGGAGTTTGGAATATATGGAGTCGAGCCCACTTGGGATTTTTTTGTGGATGCAGTSAAGGAATAACATTACCCTGTTGGTAACTATGACGAACGATACATGAGATGGAACACCCTACAAGAAGAGAGGGGGCAAAGAATGTTGGAGTTCATAAATACTTTCCATACCTTGCACACCAAGMTGGGTATCAAATAATATGAGCGACATCTGGTTCTGAAACACCGTGGGGCTCTGCATAGGTATATCCAAACTGAAATGGATTTTCTGGACATCTCATCACTGGGAGATTTCTATCGATATGCTATCAAAATCAAGTAGAAATTTTGGAACTAGAAAAAACGGGAGTTCGGGTCTACAAATATGCAACAAACAAAGTATGGTAAATATGGCCCTAACAACCAACCTCCAAAAATCCAATCCAAGCCATAGGAAAAGAAGGGTAATGGAAAGACAAAGAAGAACATTGGAAAGTGGTGCGATTTCCACAAAATCTCCTGCCACAACATTGATATATGTTTCTCAAAACCATCATTGGTAGTCGAGATCAAAGAAAATGAGCGAAACCCTGATTCAGAATCTAATTTAGAAAATAATGGGAGAAGACAGATCATCGATGCAGACCACATTGGTATTGTCTCTACTACAACAATTCAACCAGAAGAACCAACAGATCTTGAAGAGGGGGAGCACCTTTTTCATTCATATATGTGGGTGAAGGGGACCCCACTGCATTTTATTGTTGATAGTAGAATCCAAAATAACCTCATCTCAATAGAGGTCATCAAACAGTTGGGATTGTCGATAACACCACACCCACAACCATAAAACATTAGGTGGCTTCGTCGGAGACGAGATATCCATGTCATCCAAAAGTGTTTCTTGTCATACGACATCGAGCCCTTCAAGGATGAGATATTATGTGATGTTTCCCCACTGGATGCCTATGATGTTCTTTTTGGCCAGCCATATATGTGGAAGCACCATGTTCTTTATGAGTCTCAAACCTGTAGTTTCATTGTTACTCTTGGGGGTCATCTCTACAGGATACTAGAGGTAGTTCTAATTACTGTCCCACTTAAACATTGCCGCAAGGTAATATCTCATACTRCAACATTCATCCTCTTCACAATCTATTCAAAAGGTGAATAGAAGGACACTACAACCACTGCAGCCTCAGTCTAAGCACCTTCTATCCAACATAAGTAGATCGACAAGATTGCAACAAAGCRCAAAGATTCTTTCTAGACACAGTAGTAACTAAGAGCGCTAATAACTAGGGAACAACACAACAATTCTAAACCTTTAATCAAGACACAATCCAACTTGCCAAAAGTACCAACTTAAACTGTGAAACATAAAAYGAAAACTATAAACAAAAGCACTCAATCAACAAGCTAAACAAGATGCAGGATCACTGCCTTCCATACATTTAATTGCACAACAACTATATAGATTTATGATTTCTTACGAGGAAATTATTATGTGGTTTCTTTTTATTTGCGCAACTATCTAGATAGGACTCATTAACAATTTTACCATCAAAACTATAACAAGCTCATAGTAACCAGGCACATATCTAAAGTTAAAACATATAAAAATCTTCAGATAACATTTATACCTCTCCAACAAGAGGTTTATTAATCAATATAAATCAAGTGCATTTTTTCTTAGATTTTCAAGCCCCATATTAAGAAAGAAACCCTAAACCTCTAGAAACAAAACTTCTATCTAAATTATAATTTAATAATAGAATAAAACTCGACAATCAACCAAAGAGATTCCATTCCTTACTCAAGTAAAAATTCTTCCCTATCTTCTGTTTTAAATACACCACCCCTTATAACCTCTATGAAAAATAAAATATCTTCTAATTAATAAATCAACATTACAGATTAACCTACCTATGACATTAATATATAAAATCACTGATTTACTACACTATTTAATTCATTATACCTCATGAACATAAACTAGAGTAAGTATAAAAAAGGAGAACCTTTTCTTCCTAAACACACACTCAAAACACTTGAATTCAACCTGTAAGATATATTAACAGAAAGCTTACAATGCCACATGTAGTGCACACATCCACGGTCAAGAAGTCGAGGTTTTTGGAAGGAAAAGGATACAAGGATATAGAGGTTTTTTTATGGTTGCAAGTTTCTAAATTTCAATTTAAAAATAAACAAACTCACTGACTGCGAGGTTTAAAGAATAAAAAGACCTTTTTATAAGTCAATTTTTTTCAGGAAAAAGATCGATAAAAAAAAACAATAGGAAAGAGATGTTGAAATTGAGATTTCTTTTCAAAAAAGCCAGACTTTCTAAGAAAGCAGATTCTTTCTTTACGCCAGAATTTAAACTAACACAACTGCTAACTCGCGGCTGAGAACGCCGAAAAATATCGGCTATGAAAAATAAACATTTACCTAATTTTTTAATTTTTTACAATCATTCAAAATCGAACCCTAATAGAAGAGTAAATGAAAATTTTCCAACAACCAATGTATTTAAGCAATGGCAAGTCCAGATCCGACTCTGCGCTCTTTACCTTCCTGGCGGCTCTTCACCTTCCTGGCGGATCCGACTCTGCGCTTTTCACCTTCCTGGCGGCGCTCTTCACCTTCCTAGCGGCTCTACACTCTTCACCTTCCCGACTTGCCGTCTCTGCGCTCCACCTGTCGGCTCTCCAGAAACGCACGCAGAACGTGGCATCACAATTCACATACGTGGGATCTGTGGTAATGAAGATGAAGCAGTTCCTGGTAATAATTCAAACGTGGCATGAAAAAAGTTTTATAGATTTTGATTATTGGTAATCAATTAAACATGGCAATTATATGGTTGTATAGTAATTTTTTAATATGATTAGGTAAATGTGAAAAAGTAAACATGTTAACGGATGCTTTGATAAATGCAAGAAAGTTATGAACAATAAATCTGATGCATTGATTTTGGAGGAGGACTAAGAATATGCTAGCATCTTCAATGCATAGCTATCAGATTAGGGTTTAAAGTTAAATAAGATTAAAAGATCATTAATTGTGCCCATTATCAATAGGTATACGAGATGAAATCCCATTAAAAGTACCCATCACTCTGTACCCGTTACTAGAAGTTACGGTCACTCTACCGCAAGTTATCATAACGAGTCGAAGTTCGGGAAACACAGACAGCTTTTACTAAGGTGAAGTAAATCTGTAGAGGAGCGAAATTAGAAACAAATCTCGCAGTTGTCAGCAACAGTCTGAGAAAACCTAAGGCGATTAAATAAGGTAACGAAGGTTGTTCCGTCGAGCGAAGGTCCGGGCGTGTTGGAGTGAACCTGCGCAGAGCGGATTAGTCTGAGAGTGGACTCTGGGCATGGATAGGCGCTGCGCCCATGGTAGCCAACACATGGCGAATAACCTCTGCACCTCGCAGAGACGACCCCGAGCTCAGAGAAACTCCGATCGCATGAGTGGCTAAAATTTTAGTGGTGTATCTTAGCCACACGAATTATTTTAGAAGGAAACAATATCTACCTTCAAGAACAGGTTCTTTGGCTTCAGGTCGTGGTGACAATATCCTTCATTATGTATGTCAACCAGCCCTTTTAAAATCTGGAAGTAAAAGTTGCGCACCTCGTGCTTTGAGAATGGACGGCCTCTACTTCTTCTCTGGAGCTCTAACAGACTGCAGTCCAAAAACTCAAGTACCAAATACAGATCGAATTCCTCCAATATGAGATCATGCAGGCAAATTATGTTGGATGAGAGCACAATTTCGTTAAGCATTTCACCTCTGCATGATTCCTGCAATATTCATATTTACAGAAGCTTTCATTCAATCTCTTGATTTCCCAAAATCCCCCCGTCACCTTATCAGCTGTCTTCCAAACGGTTCCATGACTTCCTTCTTAAGTAACTTATCCACACGGCTTATTTTAGAAGAAATAAATAGATTCCCTTTTCAGAAAATCCACGCATTGAAAACTGCATCAATTTTGAGGATAGCAAAAGTTTCAGGTTAATCGGTGGGCGAATCATCGAAGGCAGAGGTGATAATTGTGGTTCTTTAATCTTAGCAGACACTGGGATCTTCCCCAGACTTGGCGGCGAAGAGAAGCGTTCAGAGGTCTGGGTATGCAACCTCTGTCCAGAAGCAAAAAACGAGGAGGTACGCAGGAGCAATAGAAGGAAGGAAAAACTTAAGGCGGGTTTTCGATCAGTCACCAGGTCCAAGACTCGCTGCCAGTTAGCAAGTGAAAGGGGCGAAAGTACAGGGAGAAGACAAGGTATCGTGACCACTTAACGAGAAGGACGTCCAGGAAAGGATTCCCACAGGATAGGTTAAAACAAGGACATAATTTTATTCCAAGAGGGACGTCCAGGAAAGGATTCCCACAGGATAGGTTAAAACAAGGACATAATTTTATTCCAAGAGGGACGTCCAGGAAAGGATTCCCACAGGATAGGTTAAAACAAGGACATAATTTTATTCCAAGAGGACAGGGTCGAGTTGGAGGAGGGCACCAGCTCGCGGAAGGTTCTGTCACAACCGACCCTTACGCAATCAAAAATATTTCGAAATAAATTTTTTTAATTCCATCAATATCCCAGCAGAATGCCCATCGGGCAGAAATGGTTCTTATCTTCCACAAAAATTAAACAAGACTTAAGATCAACTATTGATTTTCATTACTAGGGCATTGTATCTCACAAGATTTCGTTACAAGAAATAAAAGGTTTTTGTTGATTTTTACTTCCAGCAATATAAAATTTTACTAAGACTTAAGGTAAGCGATTTATTACAATACCAAGAAATACATCTACAGATCTCATGGCAAGAAATAATGGTTTCTTTTCCCCTTAATAAGTAAAAAATTAACTTAGACATATGATAAGCGATATATTATAGTGCCCAAGGCAACACATCTGCAAAACTCATGGCAAGAAATAATGAAATAATGGTTTCTTTTTCTCTTTAATCAGTAAAAATTTAAAGACATAGGATAAGCGATTTATTACAATTCCAAGGAAACACATCTGCAAATCTCATGGAGAGAAATAATGGTTTCTTTTTCTCTTTAATCAGTAAAATAAATAATTTAGTTCTTAATACAATTAACATATTTAACAGAAATATTGTAATTCCGACGTAGGCTTGATGTAGTTCTTTGGCTGTCGGCGATCCTTCTTGCTCCTGCATACTAATTGTTGAGACCTCACTGGTACTTTCCAGCCAACGCTAGGGGTACTCTTTTCCCCCTTGAGCCCCCCGAGCCGCAAAGGGGCCACACACATGAAACCAGAGTAAGCTAGCTCCCAACTCACCTTGCAAGGTCAAGTTACCACTCGTTATCTGAGTTGGGTGTCCCAATTGTTGGAGGATTGGTTGTTGTCATTGATGTCAACCCTATTCATTGGTTTTAGACGGCAAGATTGATGAAGGTATTTGGACATGAAGGATAATGCACATGCAGAAACAACACCCATGGATGGATTGTATACATCATGTTGTTTCCAGTGGTATGTGGCACGTCACGTGGACCCTCATGGTTGAGGAGAAATGAATTTTTGAAGATGACAAAGTGAATTGAAGAACGGACTACATGTAGGCCCTGAAGATAATTAAATAAAAGAATTACAAAATAAGAAAGTGTCAGGTTGGCCCCAATGTTAAAAGGAAGTGACATAAATGGTATAAATAAATATCGTTATACATTCATTTGAAACACAAGTCAAATTTCAGAGGAAATCAGAAGTAAAGAAGGCTAGATTTCAAGAGAGGATGAAGTCTTTTGGTGATGTGTTCTAAGGTATGTTATTTTCAGGTCATCTTACCATTTTTTCTATAACTTTGTTTCTACAACAATTCAGATGGTGAAATTGCTATGGTATTGAGAAGACATATCAAGGTACCTGTGGTAAAATTTTTGTCTCTTGATTCACTATAATTATAGAGATACACTCTGTGGAAGATAGAGTTTTTGACCAATCCTGAAGCTAGTCAATAAACAAGTGTTCCAGGTAAAACAATCATAAATTATACATAGAGAATTCAAATGAAGTGGGACCAATTTTATTGGAAAGAGTACAACATGTACCTTCTTTTGTGTGAGTTTTAGAATTAGATGTTAAAAATTGAGCACGGGGCATTATGTACAAGTTATCTCTCCTGAATAAACCAGAATTGAATAAAGTCTACCATTCTTTATATAACTTCTTTTTGGGGAGGATTCAAGGAGTGAAACTTGGAGAAGTTTCAAAGAATACATTGAGTAATATTATCTACAGGATCAGAGCATTCTAAGAGTTGAAGAATTGCATAAATTGAATAAGTCTTAGGAAGCATTATCAGGTTCTATGTGATGGTTGGTTGATGGTCATGATTTAATGTAAAGTTTTATTATCTCTCATATATTCTTGGGTGGAAGGAAGGAGAAAGGATGGAGAGTTCAACTCTCTCTTGATATTGGAGGATTGTATCTTCCTCTTGGATGTTTATCCCTCCCTTTACATTTGGAAGCTATAGTTACCTTTGGAAGTCATTACTTCCCTTGAACAATAACTATTGATTATTTCTCATATATTGTGCATGGTGTATTGTGGTGTATGGGCGTAACTATTATACTATTGTTCATTGATCATTGGATATAATTGAATGGCTTAAGTATAAGTTGAAAAGGTTTGTAAATTGTACTTGATACTAATTCACACCCCTCTCGGTATCAACAATTGGTTTCAGAGTAGGTTGCCTTCAGAATAGTTTAACCATTGGAAGGAAAATATTGAGCAGAGATGGATGACCATGAGCACATTTCAAATGGGATTCAAAAATTTGATGGAAGAAATTATGCATACCGGAGTGATAGAGTAAAAACTTACCTAATGGCTTTGGGAGTAGACATTTGGTAATTCTATTTTCCGGGAGTAGAGATTTGCAACCTATTCTCTTAAAGCTGATGAAGTTGTTAATTCTATCATAGGATTAGGTGAATATCTCAATGAATCCTTGGTTGTACAAAAAGTGTTGAGATCACTTCTCTTGAAGTATGATGCTAAGGTATCCGCCATTGAAGAAAATAAGGATTGACCAAAATGACAATGGATGAATTACATGGGTCTCTTACAACATATGAAATGAGAACATGTACACAAAGTGACCAGTCAAACAATGAAGCAGCCTTTAAATCCATAAAGAAGACAAAAGACAAGGATAACGACCTTGATGAACAAATATCAAATTTCGTAAGAAGGTTCTAGAAGGGAAGTGGAAGATACAAAGGTAAGCCTTCTCTTAAATGCTTTAACTATGGTAGAATATGACATATTGTTGAAAATTGCTACTATAAAAAGAGAAGTCTCAACAATAAAAAAAAATTCTACTCCAAGGATGATGATATCTCCTCAGATGAGAGTGATGAAGAAGATAATGATAGAGGAGAAGTCCTCTTCATAACCAAAGAAACCCAGAATGATGATCACAAGAATTCTAAAGAAGAATAAATCATTTTTGAAGAAGATTTAGATGAAGAAACCAACCTTGATTCCTTTTGGGGTTACAAAGACAATGCAGAGAGTGAAAAAGAAGATGAGAATCTTGAAAAGTTGAAGCATGTTGAAACTGAAAATAACAATATTAGAAACACAAACATAATACTAAAAGGTGAATTGAGTAGTTTTGAAGAAGAGAATTACAAGCTTGAAAACACCATTAATATCTTGAAGAAACAATTAGAATATTATGAGAAACTAAAAGAAGAATTGGATCACACAAAATGGGATCTACTATTGACAACAGAAAAGTTGAAGAAGTTCGAAAAAAAAAACTGAAAAATTAGATGAGATCCTTAGCAGTCAAAGATCTCCAAACAACAAGACAAGACTAGGATACAATGACAGTTTGAAGACAACAAAACAAGAGAAGGAAGTTGAAAATGATGAAACCAACACTCCAGAACAAGTTGAACAACAAGATAGAAGACTAGAATTCAGAAGGAATGAGACATCAAGAAGATCCTCTCCCATCAGGTATGAAAGCAATCATTATGAAATAAACTACAGAAGAATAGATCATGAACCTAGATGGACCACACTACAAAGAAGATCACTTACACCCAGGTATCAAAGTTTATTTCTTGGACATTGTTATACTTGTGGAAATTTTGGACACAAGGCAATCAATTGTAGAATCAATGAAAGGAATAACTATGCAAGCTACATGAATGGTGAAAATAGTAGATACGGAAATGTTCGTAGACATGTCAACATAAATTATAATCCATTTGACCCATTAATGGATCAAAATATTGTATGTTACAAGTGCAATAATCTTGGTCACAAAGCACGAGATTGTAGAGAGATGAAGGAAGATAATCATATGCCAAATGTTTGCATGCCAAATACAACATGGAAAAGGAAAGAAATTCCACACAATGAAAATTGTCGAATAGCATTGGTCGCTAAATAATGTAAAGAAGAAGATGAATGGTTCATAGACAGTGGGTTCTCATCTCATATGACCGGAGATCAAATCAAATTTGTCAGCTTGAAGAAAAAGGGTGGAAATGTTGCACTTGGAGATGACTCATCTACCAAAATACTTGGAAAAGGAACTGTAAAGATTGGAAGTGAAAATGTAAAAGTAGGAAAAGTCCTATTGGTTGAAGATCTGAAGCATAATCTCCTCAGTGTCAGCAAAATATGTGATCAAGGATACACTCGTACGTTTGACTCCCGAAAATGTAAAATCAGAGAAAATAACTCAGGCAGATTGGTTGCAACTCCAAAAAGAAGATCGAACAATATATACATCCTAGACATGAAGAAGAGAGAGAAGACAAAAGCCACACAAAATGATTCCAAGTAAGAAAAAGTCCCAAAGACCAAAAATAAGGATGAAGTATTATTGAGTGCCACATGTTCAGGGGGAGCAGCCCAAAAGAAGAAGGTTAGCTTTTTTCATTAAACTCCCGAGGAGAAACCCTACCCTTTTCCATTGATTTCAAAGTGGGAGAGAAAGTGGGATCATGATGATAGGGGGAGTATGATTGTTTTCATCAATGACAAAGGGGGATATTGTTGGAATATTGGTTGTTGTCATTGATGTCAACCCTAGTCATTGGTTTTGGACCGCAAGATTGATGAAGCTATTTGGACATGAAGGACAATGCACATGCAGATACAAAACCCATAGATGGATAGTATACATCATGTTGTTTCCAGTGGTATGTGACACGTCACGGGGATCATCATGGTTGAGGAGAAATGAATTTTTGAAGATGACAAAGTGAATTGAAGAAGGAAGTACATGTAGGCCCTGAAGATAATTAAAGAAAATAATTACAAAATAAGAAAGTATCAGGTCGGCCCTAATGTT